>OX940974.1:42572545-42752683 GCA_954871275.1 Leptopterna dolabrata | reverse complement strand
ATTACCACTGACACCTCCAATTGGGCTATCGGCACAATTCTGCACCAGCATACTGGCGCCACCCCCCAACCTCTCGGCTTCTTCTCAAAAACATTTTCCCCCGCCCAATGCAAATATCCACATTTGACAGAGAACTCCTCACCATCCACAAAGCCATCAAGCACTTCCGAGTCTTCGTGGAGGGCCGGCAGTTCTGTAATCACCGACCCCAAACCCCTCACCCACACACTCCTTCAAAACCGCAATTCCGCCACACCCCGCCGCCTCCGGCAGTTGGAATTCATCACCCAATTTACAACCATCATCCGCTACACGCCGGGGGCGGACAATTGTGTGGCGAACACACTCTCCCGCCCCTCCCCAGCGCTGGTGGATGAACTGCTACCTTTTCCCTCACCTCACCACATCGGAGCGCATCAGCTTCCGACCTGACCCTGCACTCACCAACCTGAACGGCGTCAACAAGCTCGAACAGCTGCAGCCGCATGGCCTATGGTGCGACGCAAGCGCCGACACACCCCGATCTTACGTCCGACCTGACCTCCGGCAGCAGCTATTCGAGCATCACCACGCCCTACATCACCCCGGAATCTGCGCCAGCCGAGACCTTATAAAACGTGGTACTTCTGGCACCATATGAACACCAACTGGGTGCTCGGGTGCCAGAAGTGCCAATGTGTCAAGGTCTCGGCCCACCCCCACGTTCCCCCTCAGCAAATAGATGACGCCCTCCCATTTGAGCAACTTCATCTCGACATCGTCGGCCCGCTTCCCCCCTCTGAAGGAAAGTGCTACTGCCTGACCATGATCAACCGTGCTACCAACTGGGTCGAGTGCATTCCACTCGCCCACATATCCGCAGACACCATTACCTCCGCCTTCCTCCACAACTGGATAGCCCGGTACGGTTGCGCGCAGATACTCACAGGCAGGCAGCTTGAATCATCGCACTTCACAGCTCTCCTCCAAACTCTTGGCATCGAGAAACACAGCACCACAGCCTACGGCAAGGTACAGTGGTGGCATTCCGTATTAAAACAAGCCATTTCCACCTCAGCCAACACCGCCTCATGGACAAAAGCCTTACCCTACATACTCTTAAGCTTACGCACATTGGCCCAAGCCTCAATTTTCTATCACCACAACCATAAAACTATCAATGCAAAAAGATGTGATACCTTCCAAAAACAACCAACCCTGTCCAAAAAAAAAACTCCTCAGCCGCAAAAAGGATTGCTACGCATTTTGCAGTTTTAGTGAACTTGGGCTTGTGAGGTATCGTTTTCCAAGTTTTTTTAAGGGTGAGGAGACCAAATATGAAGTTGATTTTGGCCAGTGAGTGAAGGACTGATGTTCTAACTCTCAAAATTCAATATTTATGCGTCAAAAACCTGTCAAAATGGCTGCAATTACCAGAAATTCGTATAATAACATAGAAGGTAGTGTTAACAGGTGAATCAAGACAATTCAATGAAAGTTTAACTAATCAAACATAATTTGTCAGAAATAGCAACCTAGTATTTGGGTTTAAAACCGTCAAATGCTTTCTATCACTGATGTCCCAATCGTGCTGTATTCAGTCGAGAATAATAAACCCATATGACACTGACTTTGCAGTATTTTACAATAACCTTCGCATGCACTAACGTAAAATGATTGAAGCTCCCATATTTAGCACACACAAAAATTTCTAAATCAACTGAAATGTTGAGGGTATGGTAGGTTTGGTGTTATATCAACTACATCACATTCCAAAAATGTTAACTTTTGTCTGCACATGTGCAAATGTGGAATCCTTGGATCCATGGATTACACTCTGCTATAATGAGGCAGATCAGACTAGAGCGTGACGAGGCAACTTCTATTCATCCACGCCTGTTCCCGCTCATCAGATGTCACCAGTCTTTAGTTATGTCTGGAAATAGTATTGAACAGATTATGGAATTCTCATACATTCTGTATAAATGAAACCTTCACCTACCTAACATAGGTTCCACTGTAAGACGTAAAAGAAGTATCAGTAGTATTATCAGACATGACACTGCCCGTCATCACATTGTCCAGGTGCATGGGCAGAAACTCTTCTTCGGCATCTTCTATAAACAATTATAAGAACACAGGGATACATCAACTGTGAAACAGAAGCTGCGAACCCAAAATTTGGATGAAATGCACACTTATCAAAACATACTTCCCGTTCCTTGCACTTCTGACTGAAGAAGGTGTATAATATGTACCTTCACATCTGTTTTTGACCAATATGAGAAAAAACTTTCAGAGCCAATGAGAAGAAACAGCAAGAATTTTCAGATATCATTGAAATACCTAAGGCAATACTTGATTTTTCATTAGTAAGGAAACGTTATATGAGTAACAACACTCACCAAAAGATGGTGAAGACCACCCTCTACCTTGGGACATGACAGGTTGAGGGCTAGCAGCGTACAAGAACGATGGGAAGCTCAAAGTTTCTTGAAGATCATGTTCAACTTTTTTGAAGTCTTTGGAACTCATCATTTTCTCAGCATACCTTTTCTTCGAGGAAACATTGCTATTCAGAAGAAGCAAAAAACAAAACATGGGAAAAAGTTAGCATGACCATATGCGCAAATTTCAAACATTAGTGACGTTCAGTTATTTTCGACAACTTATGGCCCCCAATAATGCAGATTTGAACCACTTTTCTAAATAAAAATATTTTACTATTGAAATAGTCTTTCAATAGCTTCGTTCACGGTGTGTTTTTCTGACGGTCAGGGAACCGTCTGAAGCCACTTTTCTGATCGTGCCAACACGCATGCGCCACCAATACCAACTTTCAAACTCACAATGGACCGGGTACACCGCGAACGCTTGGGAATGAAATCTGACTGCAAACGCTGTGTAACCTGCAAATGTCTAACCTTCCTGATTGTGAATTGTGTGGTGTCGTCGTCGATCTTGATTTTTTTCTGCTTTTTGACGTTTGTTATACAAATCAAACCTATTAAGGTTTATTGAAAGGCTGTGACTTGTGCATGTGTGAGAAGTTCATGTCATCATTGATCTCTGCTAATTTATTTCTTCTTTTTATAACAATAATACTAACGTTCGTCCTATAGGCCACCGTTGATTTCGGCTAATTTATTACTTTTTTCATTCTTCAACTTACTCAAGTCCTACATTACGATTATTCCTATGCTTCTGATGAATGCGTAGACTACCTTATGTATGTTCCTAGTTGTAATATAGTTCCTACGTTTTGCTTCGAGTATTCATATCTTACCAATGTTATGCATTCCTTTATCTCAACTTGTACTTAGTCGAAGTATTTTTAATAAAAATAAATCGAAATCTCTGTAGTTTTCTTCCTAACTAATGACCTAATGGGATGTTTATCAAATTCGGTGATACCAGTGTACTTTTGTGGAGTAATTGGTGACTGAAGAAATACCTAATCGAAAGTTTGAAGTTCGTTGTTAGGTACCTAACTAATTTTGCTGATAACTGACTACACATTCTTCATGTGCTCATTTTTTGTTAATCTCTATATATTATAAAAAACGAATCTCTGTGTGTGTGTCTGTCTGTCTGTCTGTCTTCCCACGGCCTAACGGCTCGACGGATATCGACCAAATTTGGCACGAATATCCAGTAGGCTCCCAAGTTGTGCAACGTCGCATTTTTAATTCCCTCACCATAGCGGAACTATGGTCGACCATGGTCAACTTCGTTAATTGAAATGGTAACCCCTATTTTTTATCGCGTATTCGTAATCTACGTGAAATTCTATCTACGATCGACCCTTCGGACTACCCCCACGGTCGACCATAGCGCATCCATGGGCCCCTCCATGGTCGAATCCCGAATTGCTCAACGGATATCGACCAAATTTGGCACCAATATCCGGTAGCCTCCCAAGTTGAACGTAGGCGCATTTTTAATTCCCTGACCATAGCGGAACTATGGTCGACCATGGTCAACTTCGTTAATTGAAATGGTAACCCCTATTTTTTATCGCGTATTCGTAATCTACGTGAAATTCTATCTACGATCGACCCTTCGGACTACCCCCGCGGTCGACCATAGCGCATCCATGGGCCCCTCCATGGTCGAATCCCGAATTGCTCAACGGATATCGACCAAATTCGGCACGAATATCCGGTAGGCTCCCAAGTTGTGCAACGTCGCATTTTTAATTCCCTGACCATAGCGGAACTATGGTCGACCATGGTCAACTTCGTTAATTGAAATGGTAACCCCTATTTTTTATCGCGTATTCGTAATCTACGTGAAATTCTATCTACGATCGACCCTTCGGACTACCCCCGCGGTCGACCATAGCGCATCCATGGGCCCCTCCATGGTCGAATCCCGAATTGCTCAACGGATATCGACCAAATTTGGCACCAATATCCGGTAGCCTCCCAAGTTGAACGTAGGCGCATTTTTAATTCCCTGACCATAGCGGAAATATGGTCGACCATGGTCAACTCCTGAATGGCTTGACGGATTTTGATAAAATTGGGCACAAATACCCGGTAGGCTTATCCGGGAAGCCCTTCGGACTACCCCCGCGGTCGACCATAGCGCATCCATGGGCCCCTCCATGGTCGAATCCCGAACTGCTCAACGGATATCGACCAAATTTGGCACCAATATCCGGTAGCCTCCCAAGTTGAACGTAGGCGCATTTTTAATTCCCTGACCATAGCGGAAATATGGTCGACCATGGTCAACTCCTGAATGGCTTGACGGATTTTGATAAAATTGGGCACAAATACCCGGTAGGCTATGGGATTTTTCCGTCGTTTGTGGGTTCCACGATACTGCGTACAGCGAATCTCGGATAGCGAGCGAAGCGAGCGGTCAGGCTAGTATAGCTATGTATTCGGTTTCCTCAAGGGTCAATAATATGATAAAACGGCTGAAATCACCGGAAACGTCTACAAAAAAAAGGCAGCACTAACTGTGAATTCAGCCTTGAAATTACAATTTCAACAATCGAAGATAATTTGTCAAAATTATGAGTCTAATTCGAGTGGGCCAAAATTGGCAAAAACCAACAATTGCTAGGCCAGTTCTTGGAACACCCAACGTAATCGTAAAATTAGGTAGGTAAGTGGCACCAAGTTTTTCAATTGGGATATTCAACCGACCACCTCATTATTACACACGAAATGAATCTATAGGCAGCAATTTTGTATGTCCATTACAATTTTTTTTGTTAACCCCTCTAGTTATTTGTGCCAGTAGAATTTGCGGCGTTTATCGTTATGGTAGGAAACTTGATTCAGGGACATACAACAAGTGCTCACTATAAGATCAGTCGTTGAAGGATATGGTGATTGAAATACAAAAGCTTGGGTAGTTATGTAAAAATACTATAATAAATGAATTCAAGACGCTAGTAGAGATGCCAATCTGTCCCTAACAGAACGGCCAGTGACGTCTTCTGGATGAGAATGAACAAAAAAAGTTTCCTCGTTGTATACAGGAAAAACTTCTTCCAGATAGTTTTCATTTTTTTTTTCACTGGATGGAGTAAGTCCAAATCATCTTCCGATGACACCTCGATAGGAGTGATCGACCCCTCATCACTGGATGAACTCATGGCGAGAAGTACCAAAACGCAAGTGAGAGAAGTGGGTAGGGTTAACAAACACACAGAACGAATAACAACGACGAACGACGGTGCGATGAGAAATGATTTGATTGGCTTAAGCGGGCGAGCGGTAGTGGGGGGCGAGCAGTCAGAAAGGAGTACATCGGAAAATCCGCGGACTGATCTGATGGTCTTGGAACTGTCTTCGAACCGCCAGAAAAACACCACGAACAGCATCCCATGGATGCTATACAGTCATAGACGAGTCCGCAAGACCACCGCGAACGCCAAATGATGGATCTGACGGTTTGAAGACAGTCAGATGGCCACCGCGAACGAACCTTATGCCTTGAGTCATCATTGAATACCACTTTCGGTGATTTTATATAGATTTGTCAGGATTTTTGTCATTTTCACAAACAAATTTATGCTTATTATTCTGTGAATGATACACATATGTATTCGCTCGGCAAAAAATTTTATAACACCCCGTCAACATTTTTTATTTTACGTTTCACGGTGTGCAGATTCAGAAAATGCAACGTCTGTTCGCCGTACACCGTCTCATGCATACCGGCTTCATTTTCGGTCTAAAAAATTCGTTCTTTCGCACACATGCTCCATTTGTGCCCTAGTTGTGTCCCGATACTTTGCAGCCCAATTGGAATATACCCAAGGGTGTTGTTATGAGTGAAAAACGCTGCAAAGTCCTTGTCACTTGGCTTTTTCATTCTGCTGGACATAAGTACAGAAATGTTGGCTGTTCATTTATTGTTTCTTTCATGTGCAATTATTGAAATGGCTATTTTTGATGGTTTCCACTAATTTTGGCATCCAAAAACACGAATTAGGCTCGGATTTTTTTTAAAACAGATTATTTTTGATCATTGATACATAGTACCATTTAACTGTCTTGATTCACCTGTTGGTACTGCCTCTTGTGTTATTATACAAATGCATGGTGATTTCAGACAATTTCCCAAGTTTTTGACTAATAAAAAATGAATTTCGGGAGCTTAACCTTAGTTACAACCTCAATTCCTCACTCTTCAGTCAAAATCAATCTAATATTCGGCTTCTCTCCCTAAAAAACATGGAAAACGATACCACACAAGCTAATGTTTACTAAAACCTCAAAAATCCCTCGAACACCCCTATTTTTACACCCATTTTTCACCCATAACACCCCAGGGTGTATGTCGATCGGGCTGCCGTGTTTTGGAGCACAAATAGGACCCAAATGTGTTCCCAAATGGGGACCCAAACTGTGAGTGCGGAAGAACGACGATTTTAGACCAAAATTGAACATGGGTCATTCTCATTTGGAATGTACATTTCGTGTCCTCACTCTTCTACAAATCCCACATTCAGGCTTATCCCGGTTTCCTGATTTTTTTCCTTATCTACCAATCCTACTTGACACAAAACACTAAAAAAAACATCAATCGTACGTCTATTCTGGGATTTATTGCCCTTAGAATGAACAAAAATGTGGTAAAACCTCATGTGTGTTACCGTCCACAGTGACCAGGCGTCCTGTTCTTCAATCGCGTAGCAACAGCATGAATTTAATAGGAGGTTTCTAGCTCATCCTACTCGTAGAGTTGGACATTGGGTTTCAGATTTTTGAAGGCACGGTCTTGGAAGACATTCTCTATTATTGTGGCGTCATTACAAAGGCGTGTCCATAGGTTTTCAGGATAACTCACCCTCATGTGTGTTAGCGTTGTTTTGTTGGAAACAATGAAGCAATTTTTGGCGTTAAGCTCTTCCTTATCACTGAAAGAGGTCCATAATCAGTGTTCGTTGTAATCCTGCAGTGGAAGCTGGGTGGGGGGATTTTACAAACAGTTTCTCCAAAAACCATGACGAGTATTTTTATTCTTCCTCATGTATGTTACCTAAGATGTAACCTTAACAATCAATACTTCAGTTTTTCACTTATTTCCCTCCAATCATAGTGGTATGCATGTTTCATTTGACGTGTGAGTAGGCCTCCTAGCTCGTTTAGGTTAGCTACAAAGTCGTTTTGAAGTAAGATTCTCATGTCTGTTACCGCTCATGTGTGTTACCAATGCTGAAGTAACACACATGAGCTCCTGGTAACACACATGAGCTCCTCACTGACAATATTTTGGAAAGTCTGATTTACTTCGAATTTCACATTAGTGGGTCATTGTTTTGGTTAATTTGAGTTATGTTTGGAACTCGCAATGCCCACTGAACGAGAGAAATCAGAGTAATGTTTTATAGACAGGTAGCGGACGATCAACCACTGTTCACAATAATGACTGATGGCCTGTTGAGTATTCACAGATATTAGAGATACTTCCTAACCCAGCGATGATTCTGAAGGGCCACCGAGTTTTTTACAAATTTCATAAGAACAATAAGACTGATGAGGTGCCTTATTAAGATTTATTTACTCTATTTTCAATTTTAGAAAAGGTACCAAATTTTACATTTATTCTAAGTAAAAAACGCTGCAAATCCCTGCACAACGGTTTATTATTTTGTACAGAATACCCTTCTGTTACAGATCACAGCTTCCTACATAGATAACCCGTCTATATTATATAATTACTAGTATATACATATTATGTGGATCGCAGACCCTCCGTAGGTTAGTACCTAACCCCGTACTCGTTAATAGGTACCTACCTAAATCGCGAGTTAAATGTTCCTAAAATAATACAGCCGATGACAAACAGTAACTAAAACGGCAAAAAGGAACGCAAATAATGAAGTTTTGAAGGAAAATTGTTGAAGTGGAGTGAAATAGATGCTCCTTCTGCGTAGATCACTTTTTTCTGTGGTCAATACCTACCTTCGTGGTAAAGTATAATGCACTGTTGTGCAATAATTTGCCCATTAATAAGACGTCAACCGTTGTTCAAGTTGCAGAAGTACCGATCAACAAAATCCAGCCCCTTCTTGGTAGATGAACCGTTGTGTAATAATTTACCGTTGTGAAATAATTTACCCATCAACAATACTTCAACGTTTGTTCAAGTTTCACAAGTACCTACCTTCAAAATCCAATAGTCCATCACTTATCAAATGAAATAATATCGCAGAACAACCAACTCGAGTTCATACAGCCATCCTTGATTATAATCATGTGATCCCTAGTGATGATATCCCGGCCGGATTTATACCGTTTGATTCACGATTGTGTTGACGAAGCTTTTTGGTGCACACGACGGCTGGACGTACAGTGCTCCGGGTGGTCTCAAAAAATTGTTTAGCTCAAGACAAATTTAATGTCGTAAAAAAAACCATACCTACCTTTCAATCGAAAGTTTTCGAAATACGGCGTTCTGTAAATTTCAATTCCTATTTTGAACCCCTTAGAGATGACTGACAGTAACACCGGGCTTCGAGGACCAACTAGACCTCGAACGGAACCTATAACCCGAATTTCATCAAATTTTGAGGGGTGGGGGGGGGGGTTAGAATTTTTTTTTTTTCATGCTCGATTCCAATGGTTCATTATTGAAAATAATAAACCAAAAGCAATATTTGAGTCAACATTTAATTCTACGTCAAGTTGCGGGTTAATTTTTTTCTATATTTCGACAAAATGGACAGTTCTGTGATTCTCTTTCTTGAGTTTGAAATAATTACGTTTAATTTTGAATAGCAGTATTATTTTCAAAGTTAAATACAAATTCGTTTGCTAGTCGTTTATGTAAATGTTTTAGCGAATTTTCGAAGAAAAGGAAGCTATTGTTCTCGGTCCAAAATTTTTAAAACTCGAATTTCCGAAAGATTTTTATACCAAAATCCGTTTCAGACCATCCTGAATTCCCTGCCGAAAGACACCAAAAATTATATGTATATATATATATATTTATATATATATTTATATATATATTTATATATTTATATATTTATATATTTATATATTTATATATGTATGTGTCATTCCAGACGATAACTCTCGAAAGAATTGAGATAAAAAGTTCAAATTTGCACGAAAAATCTGTCTTGGCAATCGACAGGCTAAGTTCGAAGATGGGCAGAATCGGGTCACCCTAAGGGGGAGTTTTGGGGAGTTTTAGGGGGGGGAAATTACCCATAAATTCCCAAAATGAAAAAGTCTGACAAGTGACACCTCATTTTAAAGGTTTTTGTACGCTGAACACGATGGTGAAATCAGAATTGCGATATCTCATTCCATTCTAAAACTGGAGCACTTTGAAGATGAAGGAACGTGGTTATTTCTTGAGATGTTCTTCCTGGTTCGTCTGCTCTAATCTGATAACGGAATGGGATATCGCAATTCTGACTTCACCATCGTGTTCAGCGTTGGAAAATCTACAAACCGAGGTGTTACTCGGCAAAAAATGGAACAAAAAATTTGTTACGTACCCAATACCTACTCTTCTGGTATTCAAAACATTTTTGATTTCCCCCTCCCCCTCCTTCCACCCCAAATTTTACTTTGCGTAAAACTACTCCTGTTTTAATTTTGTATGGTATCAAGTTGGGAAAACATTGGCCGAAAATTAATTTTCAGAAAATTTTAGGCGGAGGAGGAAGATGCCGAAAACTTCGAAAATTCGCTCTTATAGCCATGCTGCATGACTGTGGTTTTTTTGTATGTAACGTTGTTTCCCTTTGAGCGTTTATCTCAGGACACTGTAGCTCATGCGTGTTACCATGTGTGTTACTGTGTCCATTCCATAAAAATTGATATGGAGGATCAGCTATTAAAGTTTTGGTACTACCTCACCTTGATAATAGTAAAGGTGATGGCTATTGAACAGTAGTGAAAGGTTTTTTAGAGTTCATATGGTGTAGTTGAATGTAACCATGAACTGAATGGCCAACACAACTCTTAGTGGGTAACACACATGAGATTTATGGTACAAAATCATAGATTTTACGGGTTCTTTACCAGTGAGCTCGAGTTAAATGACTTAAAAGTGGTTCCGCATAGCCCGTTGTAAATAATTTTGACCAACTCGACAGTTTGGGAGGCTTAAAATAATTGTTCAATGATGGTAACACACATGAGGTTTAGGCCACGTTATTTTGCAAACACTACAGATTTACAGGAATACCAACGAATGAACTCGCAAATTTCAAATTGTGCAGTGCTCTTGAGAGTTGAGTGGAGCCAGAAAAAATTACGACAGGCTTGAAATTTGAGTTTGGAAATTTGGTAAATGGACGATGCCGGGAGGGCCAAATGTACATTCTAAACGAGAATGACCCACATAAATTTAAAGCTGTAACTTCGTCAGAACCTCAATTTTCCACTCTTTGGTCAAAATCGACTTCTTATTCGGTCGTCTCGTCCCAAAAACATGGAAAACTGTACATCAAAAGCTCATGTTACTAACATGTTACTAAAACAAAAAAAGTACCTCTTTTGATACCCATTTTCAAACATCCCTGAGTATATTCCGTTCGGGCTGAAAAGTTTTGGGACAGAACTAGGGCCCAAATGGAGCATGTGTGCGAAAGAACGAACATTTATACTAATAAGACCGAAAATGAAGCCGGTATACGTGATAAAGCGTATGACGGACGGACATTGTATTTTTGGAATCTACCCACCTTGAAACGTAAAAGAAAAAATTCTGAGGGGGTGTTAAACATTTTTGCTGAGCGATTACACAGGTGTATTATTCACAGAATAATAAACCAAAATGGGTATAAAAATAGGTATTTTCTGTGTTTTAGTAACATGAGCTTTTGAGGTATCGTTTTCCATGTTTTTTGGGACGAGAAGACCGAATATGAAGTCGATTTTGACCCAAGAGTGGAAAATTGAGGTACTAACGAAGTTTCAGCCTTAAATTTACGTTAAATTTTTGACTAAAATCATCTAGTTTCTGAAAAGGGGTCACGGATATTCTTAGGCCATTCACCGTTTAATCCGTGTACCTGCTAGGGTTAGGGGCGCCCTTACCATTTATCCCTGAATGGGATTGCCTTTCACTTTCGGGCTATAAATACGTCACAATTGACAATTTGGAAAAATCAATTGAGATCCAGTGCTATAACTGTGACAGCGAGTGACTTTAAAAAAATATATAAATATAAATATTGTATAGTCGAGAAAAAAAGGTGTGTACATTTTCATTCCATTTTTTCCTGGATCCTTTTCTATGATTTTTTTAAGGACGCGATAATAACTGGGACATAATGTATAGACTACCTGTACGTCTCACAGCAAAATTTAGTTCATTTTAGAAATATTTTAAATTTTTTTTAAACGTAATTTTGCTTGGGGTGCATATTTTGGCCAAATTTTGTGCATATAATTCAACTCCCTAATAATAACACTAGAAGTAGTATTAGCAGGTGAATGAAGATAGTTAAATGGCACTGTCAATGATCAAAGATAATCTGTTTAAAAAACCGAGCCTAATTCGTATTTTTGGGGGGCCAAAATTGGTGGAAACCATCAAAAATAACTATTTCAATTTTTGCACACGAATGAAACAATAAATGAACAGCCAACATTTCTGTACGTATATCCAGTAAATAAACCCATGTGACAAGGACTTCGCAGCGTGTTTTGTGATGTATGACCCACAAAAATACAAAACTGAGGGTTTTTTTGTTTAAAATAATTGCTCCTCTTCAAACTTACTTTTGTATGTCACTATAATTTTGCGAAATTTGGACTTTTGGTATCTTGTAGCCAAAGTCAGATATTGTCTGGAGTGACACATTAATACATACATTTTATATAAAAATATGTCAAATGAAAAGGAAGTCCTACACCTAGTCATTGTGGGTGTGGTGAAATCTGCAAGGGGAAAAGACCAACAGAAGACGGAAACAACACTGACTGTTGTATTGAAAATTCTTAATCTAAAGATGAGTTATGGATGAGATGCGATACGAAAGTACATAAGTGATATCCACGGCGTTTGATGGCATTTAAGACAAAATTACTAGCCAGGATATTCAGGAGTCCATAACTCAGCTAACATTTTATTACATGAACAGCTAGGGACAGGATGACGGAAATCCTGTGACGCCAGAGATAAAGGTGTAACTATACACCTCACAGTGATATGGTAACCATCCGCCAGCCATAAGATAGGTGACAAAAAATAGCCATCACTGTTGCTGGCCAGGCATCCACCAACAGTGTTGCCTTTTGTATGATGAAGTTCCTGATGAAAAGCGACTCTGCCTTTGAAAGGAATAAAAATGCAGCTAACAACAACAAAATTGATTTCAAAAGCCTGAGTGATTGTTATGCTAAAATTCTGTATTCCCCTCACCTACCATCTCCCTCAAGCCCTTCAAACAACCATTCACACACAGGACAATCTTACCTGAAATACTGCCTAGGCACATGTACGTGGCTACCTAACTACTCCCTTCTACTCCTACATCTGAAAATAACCGTTTTTACCTTCATGTTACTGCTCTACCCTTGCTTTTGAATTCAGCTGAGACTGGGACACGAGCCAAGGTATTGTGTACCATACTTATACCATCAGTGGCTCAACATTCTGTCTTCAACTCTGTAAGTTGCTTCACACATTTATGTATATTATATTTCTACAATATAAGTACCTTGTACTTATTAATAATAACAGTTCGGTTTTTGTCTTTTCACAAGTTCAAGAATATGTATATTGCTAGTGTGAGAAGATTCACTCTATTCAGGAGAATAGTAAATCCATAAATACTAATGTATGTGGTGATAATGAGATTAATGTAGGTGAGGTTTGGGTAGGTGAGGTCGAGGAGAGCGCAGGTTATGAGGTTATTAGTATCCAGAAAAGTTACACCACACTGGCGAGGCCAGAAAGGTTGCCACCACGTTGGATACCAGAGGTTGTGCCCAGTAAGGTTACACCACATTGGCTAGGCCAGAAAAGTTACCACCACATTGGGATCTTTTATGAGAGAGGTTGAGGAGGAAGGTAAGGTGAGAGAGAAGTCATCGAGTTCGAGTGAGAGCAGTAGAATGACGAGCTGGGCAAGAAGGGCGCCTTATAAAGGCGCATCTACCCTCCCCCCGTCCTCCGACGGTGGTTGAAAGCCGTTGGGGGATCGATGGAGGGACAGCTACCTGGTCAAGTCCCTCTTGTCACGTAGCTCGCCTTCTCCTTGGCTTTATTGGAAACAATCTTGAATGTACATTGAGTGGTACATTATAAAGGGATACCACGACAATGTACATCATAATAACGGGTAAAACGGGAGCGTTACATACACAGCCTGAACTCACCTTGTATCCTGGGTGTGAGGGGATGCCAAACTTTGCATTATCTCAATGAGAAGATAAAGTTGTCTAGGCGATAGAAAAAATATTATGGATCCCAGATTCAACTCGAAGTCGACCTGTGAATTAAAATTTACCAAAATAACATTATCGATGCTGAATCTGAAGGTTACAACCCCTATTGATGAGGAGGTGTAACTTCGCCACCCATACAGCATAGTTTCCCCCTCTCCACTCAAGGTAGAAATGTAGGGAGGCAGTGCGAGAGCTGCCCCCGGAGACACTAGTTTGATTATTACGCAATGCCTCCAGGAGTTGACGATTCATTTTTGCGAATCGACCGCCCCATCAGCCACGAGTCAAAAAGATCGGGAAGAGCCGAGATCCAATATGGACAGGATTCCCATATACCTCCACAGGTGTGACCATGTGGGGGTACCGAGTCATCAGATCCTCTGAATCTGGCTAAAGCATTTTGCCGGAACTTCATATGTCACACCTCGGAGGTAACAACATGAAGGCTTTCACTCCAAACTACTTTTGGTGGCCCAATCTCGACCATAATATTGAGCTAACAGCAAAAAAGTGTGGAGTCTGTGCTAAACAACCACCTTCACCATCTGCTGCGATGCTTTGTTGTTGGTCTTATCCCCTCTATCCATGGAATAGACTCCATGTGGATTTTCTTAGTCCCATCTGTAGAAACATCTACTACTTTGTGTTGTCAATGCCACATCTAAATGGATAGAGAATGTTTTTTCTTATCAACGTGTTCTGCCAGTGGCCATCAACAAGCTCACCAAAACCTTTGCCCAGTTTGGGATTCCACGCAGTCACCACTGATGGCACCAGGTTTTTTTTTTTTTTTTGCTGGCACTCAAATTATTTCTTGACAGCCTAAGCATCTGGCACTGCATGAGGACTCCATATCACCCACAAACCAATGGAAGCGCAGAAAGCGCTGTCAAGGTCATCAAGAGGTGTATTCGCAAGTTTCGGAGCAAGCCAACTCCAGTGAATCTAGAACATACAGTGGATCGCCACAGGAGATTCACCAGCGCACTAGCTGCTCAAGCATCACCCACATACACTTCACTTACTGTAATACAGAGACGACAAGAAGAGATGTTGGTGCACGGAAGCGGAAATTGATGTTGAAGACAAGAATGTTTGGGCAAAGGTTTATCGCAATCCCTTGCACCCCACACGGATTCCGGGCACAGTGAGCAAGATTTTCAGTGCACAAACGTATCTGATCCAGAACCAGGATGGAAAATGGTGGTCCAGACACCTCGAACAAATGTGGCCAAGATGCAATGAGGCGTCCAGCAACGCCTCCAATGAACCATCTATCCAACAGAACAGCCTAGCAAACCCTGAATCAATGACTCCAGGCACTCAGAGACAATAAACAGCCTCAGGCACTCCGAGACCATCGAGGAACTCTGGCACACCAAGGCCAACTGGGACCTACCAGACCGCAGGTACTCCTGGTCCATTGCCAACTCCAGGTCCACCAGGTCACTCCATGCCAACCTCGACACCCAGATACCGGACCAGCATCACCACCATTCTTGGGCTTCCCAACCTCAGAACCAAAATGTCTAACCATCAGCCCAAGAAGACTGAGGCCCAGAAAACCAGAAGTGAAGTACAAGTGATATACTCTTGTAATTTGAAGAATCTACTTAAATGATACAAGAGAAATTAATTTCATTTACCATAAGGGGAAGGGATGTTAGGAACCACCACCAATCACCACCTTATACTGTCCATGGATAAGTGATTGTTTTTATATTTACAACACGTGATCATGTTATCTTTTCAGAATGAAAGTAATAATTGATCCCACTCATTTATTATTCTCATAATAGCTAATAATGTACAGACAGACAGAATTACAATTTTATTAATATAGATGTTTGTAGTTTTTGGGTATTACCTTTGGTCCAACAGCTGAAGGATCCATTTTTAATTTGAGGGTGATCTCTTGGTGACCCGATAACTTCCCAATCAGAATGGGATCAGGTGATTCTTTGGATTTATCATACACCTTGGACATTGGGGCCTGAAATGTCATGTCAGAAAATTATTAAGTACATTCTAATCAAAGACAAAATTTTTTCATAAATGCTAACCAATGATGAAAATATATTAAAAATGCTGCAAATTAATACACACCCGTTTATTGTTTACCTGTATAGATCCCCCTTCTGTGCAGATCACTGTTTTCTGTGGTCAACACTTACCCTTGTGCTCCCAACAGGAAAACCCTAAATCGAGTACTGGAGATGGCCCAGGAATAACAGTTTCATAAAACATGGCAAACAATATCTCAACTAATACCTATAAAAAACACATATATTTTTACGCCCATTTTTCACCCATAACACCCTTGGGTGTATTCCGATCAGGCTGCAAAGTTTCGAGACACAACTAGGGTCCAAATGGAGCCTGTGTGTGAAAGAATGAATTTTTTAAACAGAAAATAAAGGCAGCTATGGATGATACGGTGTATGGTGGACAGATATTGCGTTTTGGTTTACTATTCTGTGAATAATACACCTATGTATTTACTCAGCAAACAATTTTTATAATACCCCCTCAACATTTTCTTCTTTTACATTTCAACAGGGTGGCCACTCGATAAGGATTTTCATTTTCCCTGACTTTTCCCTGACCTTTTTGCCGATTTCCCTGACTTTCCGAGATTTTTGAAGCCCAACTCTTCCATCTTTTTCCCCGTTTCCCTGCATGACTTTCAGCATATTCTCTGTCAAATTGAAATGTCCTAAAGGGTAAATAAACGGGTAAGTTGACTAAATATTACTACACTGAAGGATTTATGTATTAATTTATTAATGTGCTAACCTAAATAAATTTCTGATTGGCGCGATCGGGGCACAAAAAACGCCAACCAGCGTACAGCAAAGCGAACTACCAAGCGTCAGCACAAAAATGCTGCAAATCCCTACACAACGGTTTATTATTTTGTATAGAACACCCTTCTGTTCCAGACCACACTTCTCTGTATAGAACATCCTGTATAGATAACCCTTCTATATAGATCACAGACCCTCCCTAGCTTAGTAACTAATCCCGTACTTGTTATTAGGTACCGAGCTAAATCACGTGTTAAATAATTCTATCAATCAAAAACAGTACCTAGCCAAAATGGCACAAAGGATAAGTTCTGAAGGGAAATTGTTGATCTGGAGTGAATTCAACAATTCACTCCCAATCGAACCCTCAAGTCCCGGTAGGGTTTTGATCTCGAGAACTTCGGCGTTACAACCGTCACTTAGACCACTGCGCTACAGCGCCAATCTGGCCAAGAGATCAGTGTTGTGCACTCTCAGCTCAGCTTGATGCTTGCGTACACTCTGCTCTTTACAGCAAATTGTATAGCAAATTTTATGGCAACATCGTAGAATGTTCCGGATGGTCTCAAAAATTCAGAAAAAAATTAACTAGTATTTAAAAATGCGAGAAAACCCACACCTCAAAATACAATTTCCCAAGATACTACGGACATTTCAACCCCAATTTTCACCCCTTGGAGTTGAGCAACATCAACGCCGAGCTTCGAGGACCAACTAGAGCCCATGTATACCAAATTTCGTTGATTTTGGTTCTGGGGAACTATGGAAAAAGCCACGGACAGTGACGTTGGACGGCGTACGGGAGGAAATATTTTTATTCGACATTCGTATTCTACGTCCCTTAAAACGAAAAAATGACAATGGTGGAGAGGGGGAGGGGGAAATGTTTCGTGGTCGATTCCAAGGATTCATTATTGAAAATAATAAACCAAAAGTCCTCCATAAAACATTGCAAGCGTGAACCAACCACATGCCGACCCTCGGTTTGACACAGCTTGCATGCACTAGGATCCAACACGTGCAGACATTTCATCAGAACTGAACTTATCTGATTTTACAGCTTGACAATCGAAAATCTCCGCCCGCCGCGCCGCCCCCTACAACTTTTTTGGGATGGAACATCGATGGTTGATGTTATCGAAACATCGATGCTTTGACTTCTATGTTCGATATTTAACCATCGATGTTGAAAGGTCCGGTATTATCGAACATCGATGTTACTGTTCCGATACTTATTTAGTTAACAGAACGGGCAAGGCCCAGTTGTACAGAGACGACAGTTAACATCGAAAATATACTTCAAATATTTGAAGCATATTGTAAACCAATCAACTTCAAATTGAACATTTTTAGATTGTAACATTAGCATCATTGTAACTACATTTAGATCGTAGTTTTGGTGATTAACAGCAGTTTGAAAATAACGAGTACTTAAATATACAAGAAATGAGTACTTAGGTATATGGGAAATTGTCTAGTAGGTCGGACAAGTTGCAGATAGGCTATTGTAAATCTCATTTTTGAATTTAGCGGGTTTGTCGAAAATGTCTATGGATGGTGAAGTGAGGATAATACTATTGTACGTTTGCTGCATTCTGGTGAGAGGTTCATTTTGGGCATACAAGGGATGAGTGAAAAGTTGGCTCGGAGAGTCTGGTCTGTCTGACTGCGTATAAAGGGACAAAAAAGTTCAGCTTTTCCACTAGTGGTGGGCAGTCAAGTTGGTTGTTGCAAATTTTGTAGAGGGTGATGAGGTCACTGGCTACCCGCCCAGTGGAAAGTGGCAAGGTCTTGAAGTCTCTCAGTAGGCCCGAGTAATGGGGTATGTGGTTTTCATGTGCGAGTACTAACCCTGACTTACATGCGAGGGATCTATAAAAACGTTTCTGCACGGATTCTACTTTACTGGCATACCAGGCAAAATGAGGGTTCCATATGGTGGAGCAATACTCAAGTTTGGGTCTCACTAATGAGTTGAAAAGCGTAATGAGTGCAGTGCTTTTTTTGAAGCGTCTGGTATTGCGCCATATGAAACCCAACATTTTGCAGGCAGTACCAGTTGTTTCTTCGATGTGCATATTGTATGTCAGCTTAGGGTCGAGCCGAACTCCCAGATCCCTCACCGAATCGACTCTGCAAATTGGGGAAGAATTTCATTTGTAATAAAAATGTATGATGTCGTCTGAACGGGAAAAGGACACTACATAGCATTTATTATAATTTTAATTTAAAAAATATATGGCCTCGACCTGGTGTTCTTGTTCAATCTGCACGTATACGTAGTTGGTGAAAACTAAAAGATTTGAAGTGGTTGACCTGTTTTTACAAAAGCCACTGTTGGTGTGCTATCAATTGGTTTAAACAATGGTGCCAACTTATTAACTAATAACATATAAGCATCGATACCATAGATGTCAGCTGAATCAATATCGATGTAATTTATTGTGTGGCTGGAAAGGAACTGGTGGAAGCGGAAGAAGAATACCCCATAGGAATATTCGAACGCCATCAACTACTGTTCAAGTACCCTATCGATTGGTTCATAATCGAACATCCCAATCGTATTACCTAGAACTTCCCACAGGCCTGCGGGGATGGATGGGGCAATGGTGACATCTTCTACTCCGTGCCACTAGGCGAACTGGGCAGGCAAAGCATGCTCTGAACCTATCAGATGACCGGACACAAGCAGAGCGGTAAATAAGGCACGTCAGTTCAAAATCTCAAGAGAACAGCAGACGTGCAGTAATTTTTCCTAACTCACCACTCGATTTCCCTGACCAACATTTTATTCCCTGACTTTTCCCTGACCGGTGGCCACTCTGTTTCAAGGCGCGCAGATTACAAAAATGCAATCCGCCCTGTCATCTATATCTACATTATTTTCGGTACAAAAAATTCGTTCTTCCGCGTACAGGCTCCATTTCACCCCTAGTTCTGTCCCGAAACTTTGCAGCCCGATCGAAATATACCCAAGAGTGTTATGGGTGAAAAATGGGAGTAAAAATAGGTGTTTTTCGGTGTTCCAGTAACATGAGCTTGTGAGGTATGGTTTTCCATGTTTTTTAGGACGAGAAAACCAAATATGTAGCCGATTTTGACCAAAGAGTGGAAAATTGAGGTTCTAACGAAGTTTTCGTCTTAAATTTCCATTAAATTTTAGTGTAAAATCGTTGTTCCGCCACACACAGTTTGGGTCCCTACATGGGAACACATTTGGGTCCTAGTTGTACTCCGAAGCTCAGCAGCCCGATCGGAATACACTCGGGGGTGTTACAGGGGAAAAATGAGTGCAAAAATATTGTTTTTCAAGGGTTTTGGTTTATTATTCTGCGAATAATACACCTATGTATTCGCTCAGAAAAACATTTTTATAACACCCCCTCAAAATTTTTTCTTTTCCGTTTCAAGGTGCGTAGATTCCAAAAATGTCCGTCCACCGTATCACGTGTACCGGCTTAATTTTTTTGCACACATGCTCCATTTGCGCTCTAGTTTTGTCCCAAAACTTTGCAGCCCGATCGCAATATACCCAGGGATGTTATGAGTGAAAATGAGTATAAAAATAGGTACTTTTTGTGTTTTCGTAACACGTAAGTAACGGTTCTGAGGTATCGTTTTCCATGTTTTTGGGGACGAGAAGACCGAATATGAAGTCGATTTTGACCAGAGTGGAAAATTGAGGTTCTACCAAATAATCAGCTCCCAAAATTGATTTTTTTCTATCAGTCAGAAACCTGGGAAATCGTCTGAAATCGCCATTAATTTTTATAATAACACTAGAAAAAGTGTCAACACGTGGATCAAAATCACTTGAAAAAAAAAAAAAAAAAAAAAAAAAAAAGCTGCAGTCCTTGTCACATGGGTTTATTATTCTACTGGACATACCTACAGAAATGCTGGCTGTTCATTTATTGTTTCTTTCAAGTGAAACAATTGAAATAGCTATTTCTGATGGTTTCCTACATTTTTGGCCCCTAGAACACGAAATTGGTATGCTCCTTTTTTTCCAATTTATCTTTGACCATTGATAGTGCCATTTAATTGTCGTGATCCATGTGCTGACACTTCTTCCAGTGTTATTATACAAATTGATGGTGATTTCAGACGATTTCCCAGGTTTTTGACTCATAAAAATTCAATTTTGGGAGTTGAACATTTGGTAGAACCTCGATTTTCCACTCTTCGGTCAAAGTCGACTTCATATTCGGTCTTCTCGTCCACAAAAAAATGGAAAACGATACCTCAAAAGCTCATGTTACTAACATGTTACTAAAACACAAAAAGTTCCTACTTTTTTGCACATTTTCACTCATAACACCACTGGGTATATTCCGATCGGGCTGAAACGTTTCGGGACACAACTAGGGCCCAAATAGAGCATGTGTAACATGTGCGAAAGAACGACTTTTTTAGACAAAAAATGAAGCCGGTACACGTGTTACGGCGGACGGATATATTGCACTTTTGGAATCTACCCACCTTGAAACGTAAAAGAAAAAATTTTGAGGGGGTGTTATAAAAAATTTTTGCTGAGCGATTACATAGGTGTATTATTCACGGAATAATAAACCTGTTGTGATCGGCTGCTCCTCCACAACCAATGTAATGTACATACATGTTGTACCTCAGAGTGGGGACCCCCCGACCCCCCTCTGATCATGTCAGGGGCCTATAAAGAGCCGAGGGGCCAACAAATACATAACCATTCTCATTCAAGCGATCGACTCGTCAATTGAACTCCTCAATCACTACACTGGTGACATCCGACGTGTGAGCTACACCGCCAGCGCCCGCCGTTTGATAGCGTCGCAGCCCCGCCTCCGCTTCAACGAGCCCCACCACGCGCGGCCCCCACCGACGCCACAGCGGCGCCCCACTCCGACGCCCGCCTCGACGGCTATCGCAGCGCCTCCCGCTACTTCGCCCCACCATCACCGATCCTTATATAAGGAAACGGACGCCGGCGCCGAGCACACTTCCTGCTGACACTTCCAGACGACACCTCTCTGGGACTGGCGCCTACAACGAGAACACGGACCCGAAACTACCGACACCCGCAGAAACAACTCCACCGACATCAACGCTCCAGCTCCGGCCGTACGACCCCGCATTCCCGCACGTCTGATTCGCCCAACTCGAGATCACATTGACTCACGAAGGCCTCACGACGCCGCATGCTAAATTCGCCCGCGCCTTTGAGCCCCGACAAGCGGACCTCTACGACGACCGCAACCGACTTCCGAGCACGAGAATCCGTCAGTCCACGCCCGCCGACTCCGTAGAGCCCTCCCGGCCGACACACCGCAACGCGTAGAACATCAAATCGTCACGAAGGGACCTCCATGCCACGCGAAACTTCGCCGAATATTACCGGACCTCAACGCGAAAGCGTCGGCCCATTTCGGCGAATTACTAGCGGCTGGCACCATCGAACGCCAACAGCTACCAGACGTTTACAACTCGCCTTTTCGCCACGCACGCACCGTCCGATGGCTCCCGGCTCACCGCCTTACTCAACCGACTTCCGACGACGAACTACCGTCAGTCCTCGCCCACCGACTCACTCGAGCACTCCCGGCCGACACACCGACCCCGCTCGTTCGGCAGCTTTTCACACGCGCCCTTCCAGACAGCATTCGCCTTCACATAGCGGCGCGCGACGAACCCGACGTCACGAAACTCGCTGCTCTCGCCGATCGCCTCAAACCCTTCGCTCCCCCTCCTCGAGTGGCTACCGTCACCGAAGAGGTTCGTGTGATTCGAACAGACGACAACAGCGACCGCCGACGCAGCCACGACCGACCACACGCAGCGCGACGAACGGCTCGTTTTTCTACCGCCGCACATGGACCCCCGACCACAAAAACGCCGCACCCCATGCACCTGGCGCCCGCAACAACAGCCGCCGCGGCCGTACCCACGCACTCAACCAACACCCCGGCTCTTCATACGTCGTAAACGTGCCGCCCCCAACGACACCGACCCGGACAGCCACAGCGGACCACCGCAACCACCGCAACCAGCACACGCACCTCCCACGCCCGACAACCGCCACCGCAACAGAACAAAATTTAACTAAATGCGTTACTTAAATTCTGGGGGGAGCAGTGTTGTGATCGGCTGCTCCTCCACAACCAATGTAATGTACATACATGCTGTACCTCAGAGTGGGGACCCCCCGACCCCCCTCTGATCATGTCAGGGGCCTATAAAGAGCCGAGGGGCCAACAAATACATAACCATTCTCATTCAAGTGATCGACTCGTCAATTGAACTCCTCAATGACTACAAAACCAAAAAAGGAGCGTACCTAATTCGTGTTTTAGGGGCCAAAATTGGTGGAAACCATCAGAAATAGCTATTTTAATTATTTCACACGAAAGAAACAGTAAATGAACAGCCAGCATTTCTGTAGGTATGTCCAACAGAATAATAAACCCATGTCAAAAGGACTTTGCAGCGTTTTTTACAGGTTTTAGTGAACATGAGCTTGTCAGGTATCGTTTTCCATGGTTTTTAGGGCGATAAAACCGAATATGAAGTTGATTTTGACCAAAGAGTGAAGAATTGAGGTCCCAAAATTCATTTTGTCAAAAACCTGGGAAATTGTCTGAAATCACTATAAATTTGTATAATAATAATAATACTAGAAGTAGTATCAACAGGTGAATCAAGATTAATTAAATGGCTCTACTAATGATCAACGATAATTCGTCAAAAATAGGAGCCTAATTCGAAATTTTGAAGGCCAAAATTGGTGGAAACCATCAAAATTACATGTCCGATCCATGAATGCAGGTGGAGAGGAAAGGAGTGGAAAGCTGGAGTTGGGAATTCGAACCTGAATAAAACTTACCTTGTCAGTATTCATAATCCACTTTGAAAAAGTGCGACCTTCGACAGGGAACTCATCAGTATGAAATGTTATACCATCACAAAAAAATTTCTTAATCGCAAAAGACGAGGATAGCTGGGGATTTTCAATAACTTCGTCACAGTTGGAATCACAAGTTGTTTCATCACAGTACCTAATACTGAAATATAAATTGTAAACAATATAGATATTGTAGTTTAAAGAGGTAGAGATAGCATGTCAATGACTGTACAGAACATCACAGGGACGAATGAGTTGGCACCAGTTAACAGTCTTCTACTTTTTGGCTCAGGAAGCTCCTAGTCATGCTAGGAAAGTCAAGCGATGGTAAAAAGTCTTGAAATTGTTAGAACAGCTGCATTATGACAGTCATAATAGTAAATAATAATGTTTTAATAGTAATGGCACACTTTATACACTGGAAATTGGTACCAACCACTTCATTCATCCTTGTAAAAGAATAGTTATCTGGGAAAATGAAATAGATAAGTAAAGTTTACAAATTACCATGTATATTGAGGGGAAAAAACTTACGTTCTTATTTTAACTTCGAGTGCAATACCATTAAGACCTTCCTTAGGCAAATGTTCAAGTCTTATACACGTGTTGACTAGTTTGACTTTGACTCTAGTCAATACTGGAAAAAATAATACCGAAAAATTAAGTAGTCACAAGAAAGTAAAATCTTCATTTGTAAAACTGGAAACCACGCACGATTAGGGACAAATTGCAATGAATAGAACATAACCCCCCCCCCCCCCCACAACTCTTCAGAAAGGAAAGGTATATGTTTTTCTCCCTGCTAAAAACTTACTTGATTCAATTGCTTGAGCAAATATTTCCACACCCTCTGTGTTATTAACACTTTCGCCTTCTTTATCATCAGAAGGGGGAGGCTCATTTTTCAGACATTCAGCAGCAAGTTGAATACTACTGGCCATGGAGCTCCACATTGATTCCAGCATCGAGGCAGCTGAAGAAGAGAAAAAAATTAATCATCAAATAAATTGGGACATCACGTGGGGAGCGGGAATCGAACCCAGGGGACCGAAGGGTTATCGGGAGGTTTCGTCAGACGTCACCCAAGCACTGCACGGAGCCACACAAACAACAAGTCAGATAAAGGCCATAATAATTATACGAGTATTTATGTACATGTATCCAATATTGAATTATTGGTGATCAGAATGATGAGGTAGCTGCAATCTTTTCCAATAAAATGTGAACAAAAAAAGTTGACCAGATGCTCTGAATTACTGTACATCAAGCTTTTAAGTTTTAGTGTTGTTGCGATTAGTTTCAAGAGGTCATCAGCTGCTCATACACTGACCATGAGCTACTTGGAGCCCTTATTATCACATAGTTGCGTTCTCAGAGCAATTCTGGGAGGAACACCCCCCCCCCCCACTCACCCTAACAAGAGGGACGTGGGCATTTCAAGAGAAAGGCATATTTCACAAAATGATAGTTACAGTGAATGGGGGGGGGGGGGATGATCAAATGTAGTTAAAAAAAAATTAATGTGATGTCCATTAACACTTTAGTATGATCGACAGCTTTAGTATGAGTTGCACAATACTTGAACTGCTATCAAAGAGAAAGTTAATTGTTCCACAGTGGGTAACACTGCACCAAGGGAGAATCTTGGTGAGGGAAGTCTTCTTTAGAGGGGGTAATTGCAATGCACACAATTTCAAAGATTAGTTGGTGAGAAATGACAATGTAATTTTCATGGAAATTTTTTAAATTAATTTTGCTGAAATTATTATAGGAAGCGTATACAAGATACAATTATTACAGGGTGGTATATTACTACATTGCAAAGTTCTCAATTTTAATTCAACCTCTGCTAACATGTGTAAAAGTATATGCCATTTCACACTGATTACAAGAAGCGGTTGGTCGTAATCAACCAACCACTTGTTGCACAGTGACCACCCAGCAGTAACAAAGGTACCATACCTTATTTGTTCGTTATTGTTTTATAACTTCTGTTTGTTGTATGTCATCGAGTTCAGTTCGAGAATCCGTAGAGGAAGGACGTGTTGAAATCGTGTCTGTGTTCGAGTTGTGATTTGACCAGGTTGAAGAGCGAATTGTGCGACAAATTTTGGCAAATGGTTCATGGCAAGTACAAACTTTTCTTTTCGGGTGGAAGTCGCTAGATTCATCGATTGAACCTCGAGGAAAAAGCGAATTTAGTCGAGTAGGAGGCGTGAATTGATGGTTTGGGACAACTGAGAAGCGGTCCGCAGAGATCGTACAGGCTGATACCGGACCCCCCACTGCGCCCAGAAGAACTTGGAATCAATCACGCTGCCAATACTAAGTGCGGAAATAAACAAACTCGCGACTTGCTGTGAGCAGTTGATACTCCCGGCCGATAGAACCTTGATAGGAACGAACATGAGTATGTCGGAGGTTCTAGCAAGGCTCGACGAGATAAATAAAAAACTTGAGAAACTGGATCCAATGGATAATAAGTTAAATAACGTGGCGGCGTCGGTTGACTCCTTACAACTCAAAATGTGCCACCAAGATTCTAAATTGGAAGAACTGAAAAAAGATAATATACAGCTAACCAAGAAAATAGAAGATCTAGAAAAGGAATCGAAGCGCAGAAACGTGATGATCTACAATTTTGACGAGAAAGAAGAGAACGTCAATGATTTGAAAGATCTGCTCATTGTTTTTTTCCGTGAAACGCTGAAGTTAGCCGTCTGCAGGGACAGAATTGACGGAGCCTTCCGTCTCGGCACAAAGAGGGAGGGTTATACCCGTGCCATAAAAGTTGTGTTGACAGACTGCAATACCAAATGGGAGATATTGAAAGCAACTATCAATCTGAAAGGATCATCAATCAGCGTTAGCCACGATTATACTGTAAAAGAACGAGCTAACAGAAAGGAACTGTTGAGGTTCAAGAAATTTCTTGGAGGGGACGGTAACGAGTATAAGTTGAAGGGATCGCTCTTGGATGTTTCTGGAAGACTCTATTCAGTTGGGGAACTTCGAGCCAAATTCGGGCACCCGGACAAGAGGAAAAGAGAAGGAGACAGCCCGACAGGAGGAGCAGGAAAGAAGACAGCCTAGCAATCACAGAAAACAATCTCGGTGGACAGGGGAGCGGCACGAAATTCTTCTGGAGGTCACAGTGTAAATATTGATATTAACATGTGTTTTTGGAATATTAATGGGAAGTTAAATAACATAAATAATGATTTATCGGAGGAGTTAAGTGTCAATCCCTGTGACGTTGTCGGTCTCGTAGAAACATGGCACGAAAATCGAGATTGCAAAAAACCAGAGTTATTTGATGATTATTATTGTTTTGATGCCAAAGCTATTAGGAGCAGCACGAGAGGAAGACCAAGCGGAGGCATCATGCTTTTCATCAGAAAATCGCTTAGTAATATGTGTAGCGTACTTGATATCACTCAACATTGGATTATTGTCAAAATATTGTTGCCATATGGCCCCATAGTATGTGTAGGTGTTTTTTATTTTAGCCCAGGGTTAGATGATGACACTGTCATTGAACTGATGAGAGAAGCACTAATGTGCGCATCAAACAGTCTTCCGGAGAGTACTCGCTGGGTATTAGGTGGGGATACAAATGCACGGGTAGGAAACCTTGGGGATTTGCCGGAAGATCTGGTACTGGGGTCTTCGATAAGTAATGGAAAAAAGGTCATCCTTTGATGAGAAAACCAATAGGCGTGGTACTCCGATTGATGAACTTACACAGGAATTTGGATTATTAATATGCAATGGGCGAACACTTTCCGACAGCCCAGCAAACTACACATACATTGGAGGTAGAGGTAGGAGTGTGATCGATCTAGTTTACGTAAACTTAAGCGCAGTTGAATACTTCAATGATTTGTTGGTAAAGGATTTTTCACTCTTATCAGATCATTTTCCCATAGTAGTGACATTCATATTTCCAACAAATGAACCAAAGTCAGACCGAGCTAACGAGACCATGCAGCAAACGACGATTAAAAAGCTATACAGTAGGGATAGTGAAGTACTGATGACTTTCAAGAGGGAAATGGAGAACGTCGATTCTTTAGCTAACTTAGTCAGTACTTCAAGCAAGATGTATAAAGAGTTCTCTGACACAATAGCACAGGTAGGACGTAGTATAGGGCTGGTCAAGGAAGTTAAAGTTAAGGCAATCAGTAAAGTTCAATTCTGTCAACCATGGTACACCCCTAAGTGTAAAGAGGCTAAATATCAGGCAAGAAAATGTTTTCGACAGTGTCGTAGGAAAGGATACCCGAGCGCCCTAGTACAAAGGTACATAGTATTGAAAAGTGATTATGCAAAAATTAAGAAAGAATGTGAAAAGGAGTACTATGATAAAGGGCGGAGGGCTATTAATAATTGCAGGAATGCAGGAGAATTTTGGAAAACAGTTAGAAAAATTAAAAAACGGAAAACATGTAATAACCCTATTTCTACAGAGAAATGGAAATTATTCTTCCAAGAACTGCACAATAATGAAGTACCTAGCGGTCCTGTGCATATTCCAATGACTAGGATTAATCCGACTCTAGACGGTGAAATAACAATGGTAGAACTGGAGAAGGCTCTTGTTAAATTGAAAAATGGGAAGGCCGCAGGGGAGGATTCCGTGCCAAAAGAAGTATTAAAGGTGCTCCCAGGTAAGTGGAAGGTTTTTATTCTAAATATGTTTAACGAAATTCTTAGGAATGGGGAAATCCCAGAAGCTTGGGGAACAATCAAACTGCAGTTGTTATTCAAAAAAGGTGATATCAACGACCCATCCAACTACCGAGGAATTGCCCTTGTAAACACAATTGTTAAGGGCAGTTTGCGTTTTTTTGGGGTCAAAAAAATCATTTTTTGGTGAATACAGTTTTTAATAATACATTATAAATGGAATCGAATAAAAAAAAAATTGGAAAAATCGAACCACTAGAAGTCAGTCAAACGCGCAAAACTCTGGCCGCCCGCCCACTAGTAGAGGCCTGCTCCGTACATTGGCTCGTCTTCCTCTTCCGCGCACTACTATAGAAAACTATAGAAATAAACTATAGAAAACAGTTTGTTGTTGTTGTTGAACCAGGTTATCGATCAGAGTTCTTATTCTTCTTCTTCTCCAAGGAGCTTAGACATCTCAAACAATGTTTGTAGGGGTTTTGAAGCCCTCGGGGTGACGCATGGATGAAGTAAAGACACGAACAACGTTCATTTTCAGAAAATTGCGTTTCCTGAAAAATCACGTTTTTCAGCACTCATGTTCCCTTTTCTCGGGTTCTACTCAACCTAATGCCTATTTTATTTTTTTCAAATATACATCGATACCTAAGGCACAAACTGTGCCATGGATTTTGCGTATTTTTTTCATAATATAAAAAAAATGCAGTCCGTATTCTGGGTCACAAGCCTAAATTTGAAAGGTTTTTTTCAAACCGTAGCTCTTTTCCCTTATTCACTATTCTGGAGAACCCATGGCACAGGTTTTAGAGGACGATATGCCCAACAATATTTTTAAAAAATCAAGTTGATAGGTTGAGTATAGCCGGAGAAAATAGAACATGAAGTTGACCACTTTTTACCGGGATTTGATCAGCGCGAGAAAATTGCAAACTGCCCTTAAGCTGTTCACAATAATTTTGGCAGATAGGCTGAAAATATGGGCTGAGGCGAACAACCTGATACCGGAAGAACAAGCGGGCTTTAGAGAAGGAAGATCATGTTCAGATCCAATATTTGTACTGCACTCGGTCGCGTGCTTAACTTTACAAGTCAAAAAGCACTCCCTTATTTCGATTATGATTGACCTCTCTCTCTCGAGCCTTCGATTCGATCCAACATAATCTGTTGTGGAAGAAGCTCGAATCAATAGGAGTAGGAAGTAAATTCTTAGCAGTCCTCAAATCTTTCTATGGCCAAGCGAAATTCCTAATTCAACCAACGCAAGCGGCAGCCGGTTTTGAGCAGTCGATAGTGGAGGGTGTTTTGCAGGGTGATCCGCTATCGCCCCTACTATTTATTCTGTTTATAGCAGATTGCGAGAGGTTCATGCGTGAAAAGAGTTGCCATGGAATTCCACTGGCGGGTAAGGAGCTGATTCTTTTGAGCTTTGCAGACGATTTGGCTCTTCTTTCAGACTCTGTCCCTGATGCGTAAGTTAAAATGAATGCCTTCAGCCAATACTGTGAGGTCAATCAGCTTACAATCAATGTAAAGAAAACTAAGGTATTAGTTTTTAGAAAAGGAGGCAGGCCACCCAAAATGAGAAGGATTATGTGCGGAGATGAACCTCTCGAATATGTGTCATCATTCTGTTACTTGGGTGTGACTTTCTCACGTACATGTAGATTTAAAACTAACAAAGACGCAGCTGTAGCCAAGGCTCGTAGGGCAATCGGCTGTACGAAGGAACTCTTTTGGAAAGGCAGAGTATCGTCTTGGGAAACCAAAATGAAATTATTTGAAACCGTGGTGGAGTCAGTCCTGCTCTACGCCGCGGAAGTTTGGGGTATTTGGTATTTGGGAGAAGTTGAAATCATTCAAAATTCTTTCATTAAATCTATCTTGTTTGCCAAAAAACACTCCCTCCCATTATCTTCGCTTGGAGACGGCTAGACTCCCCTTAGCTACCCGTGTATTTACGAGAGCGCTGAAATTTCTAGCGAAACTCCTGAGCATGGATGACTCTAGGTGGCCCAGGAGATGTTTCGATTTGCTACTAAAAAGTGATAAAGATGGGGCAAACAAATTAGCAAGCTACAACTGGGTGACCAGGCTGAAAGAAATATTCATGAGCATCGGGGCGGAGGATAAGTGGGAGAATATGTCGCCTAAATTCCTCAAGGAAAATATGAAGGATCTCATAGAAAAATTTGAAAATGAGTATCTAAGCAGGGACATCCAGAACGTTTATGATTCTCACTACAATTTGTTCTATAGGATGATAACGGATTACACTGGTAGACAGTACTATTTGGGAGCTTGTGAAAACGTGCATGTTGGACGCCTCTTATCGCAAATAAGAATGTCAAATAAAAACAACATCAAATTGCACTTCAAACGAATCACCTACAAAATTGGCTGCACTCAGCTGTGCACCTTGTGCAATAGGTTTGAGGTCGAGGATCTCATTCATATTGTTTACACATGCCCAGTTTATACGGCCCTTCGTGAGTTTTATTTGGTTAAGTACTTGAACCCTCAATTCTTAGCAGTAGCCCGAAGTTCGGAGGATTTAATGCATGTACTGATTTCGCTTCTGGATCTGAGGGACGACAGAGACAAAATGTTTGCATTATTTAATTTTATCTCGAAAAGCTTGATGTTACGGGCGTCTATGAGGAACGAGTGAGTTCATATTATCTACTTTATTTTTTATTTTTCTTATATTTCAACTATGCGGGAACGGCTCATTACCGCACTTGGAGAATTTATTAGAAGTATGCTTGTCGATGTAATTTATATCTAATCAAGAACTGTGATCATTTATTTATTTATTCATGTCGTCACAATGTTTCATTTTTGAATCATGGTTATTCAGTTGATATTTTTATTTTTAAAGATTATGACCTCGAATGATCTCTTGTAACAATCGTGAAGATTAATACAATAAAAATTATCTATCTATCATCTATCTTGTTGTATGTCATCGAACATGGCTGAATCTTTTTTGTTTTCTATTATAAAGCTATTCTATAGTTCTAATGCGCAGAGAAATCCTATAATGGGGGGGATGGGGGTATTAATAGCCAAACAAAACAAAGCCAAGTGTATATGCACAACCAGTTATATCCCAAACGCCAGACAGGGAAAATCTGTCGTAGCCGCGAATGAATGAATATCATGGACTAGGGAAACAATGCATTATTTTTTGGTAATTAAATGGGTAAAAAAGGAACTAACCATTCTCAGGCCTTTGTTTTGGCTGGATAGTAATCTGCATACCACTGACCTCCACATAAATAGATTCTGTGAAAAGTGTAGCCCATGGAATTGACACAGATATACCACTTACAAATCCATCAACAAACTCAAATGGTAAGTTTTTGTTCTCGCCCAGCTCGTTCAGGACCTGGAATAACAGACGAATGAAATAATGGATGAATGAAATTGTGGTTAGTTAAGCGTAGAAATAACAATTACACACAGGCACATCTTTTTTTTTGTTTAAAACATTCTGAGCCAAAAGATATTCTTACACGCTTTGAAGGATTGTTTTGTGATGTGCGGATCACAGTTAATAATAATGTTGGAAATCCACTATGCTGCTTATGGAAAACACGTGTTACCTAGTTTGTTAAGAGGATCTTGCTTTTGTTTTTGGTATAGTGTGAACTGAATTAACTTAGAAAACACAATTTGTTAAACAGTGCTAAATCTGAAATTTGTGTAGCTTAACAACAGGGTGGCCACTCGATTAGGATTTTAATTTCCCCTGACCTTTTTGTCCATTTCCCTGACTTCCCATGATTTTTGAAGCCCGACTCTTCCACCTTTTCCCCCGATTTCCCTGCTTGAATTTTAGCATATTCCCTGTCAAATTTAAATGCCTGAAGGTTGAATAAACAGGTAAGTTGACTAAAGATTATATTGAAGGATTCATGTATTTATTAATGTGACAACCTAAATCAATTTCTGATTTCGAGGCGCGAGAAACGCCAACCAGCGTACAGCAAAGTAAACTACCAAGCGCCAACACAAAAAACGCCTACACAAACAAAAATCCCTACACAACGGTTTATTATATTGTATAGAACACCCTTCTATGTTAGATATCGCCATTCTCTGTTAGATATCACCCTTCTGTTACAGATCACAGCTCTCTGTACAGATAACCCTTCTATATAAATCAGAGAACGTCCGTAGCTTAGTACCCAACTCCGTACTCGTTGTTAGGTATCTACCTAAAGCACGTGTTAAATGTTGCTAACATAATTCTCAACGACGAACAGTGGCTAAAATGGCAAAAAGAAACAAATACGTTCTGAAAGGTAAATGATGTTGCGGAGTGAAAAATATTCAAGTCCTGGTAGGGTTTCGATCTCTGGAACTTTGGCCTTACAGTCCGTCACCACTGCGCTACAGCGCCAACCTGGCCGAGAGATCAGAGATGTGCGCTCTCAACTCAGCTTGATGCCTGCATACACCCTGCTCTTTATGGCAAATTGTATAGAAATTTTTTTGGCAACATCGTAGAATGCTCCGGATGGCCTCAAAAATTCAGAAAAAAATCAAACTATTTAAAAATGCGAAAAACTCACCCCCTCAACATAAAACATTCTGAGACAGGGGTACTCTGGACATTTCAAACCCTATTTTTCACCCCACAGAGTAACGCCCGACAGTAACGCCGAGCTTCGAGGACCAACTAGAGCCCAAACGGGACCCATATACCAAATTTCGTAAATTTTGGTTCATGGGAACTAAGGAAAAAGCCCCAGACGACGGCGGCAGACAAGGAAATATTTTTATTCGATAATCGTATTTTACTTCCTTTGAAACGTAAACAATATATATCGAGAGGGGGGAGGGGGGTTAAAAAATGTTCTGGTCGATTCCAAAGGTTCACTATTGAAAACAATAAACCAAACTCCGTCATGAAACAATGCAAGCCTGAACCACCACATGCCGGCCTTCGACTTAACACAGCTTGCGTGCACTAGGATCCGACAAGTACAGAGACACTTCATGAGAACTGAACTTACCTGATTTTACAGCTCGACCAATCGAAAATCTTCGCCCACCGCTCATGTGTGGACCCCCCTAAAACTTTCTTTAGGATGGAACATTGATGGCCAATGTTATCGAAACATCAATGTTTTGACTTGATATTCGATCGATCTTGAAAGGTCCGATATTATCAACATCGATGTTACCATTCCGATATGAATGATAACATCGATGTCAGCTGAATCAACATCGACGTAATTGTGAAACAGAGGAAAATTCAAGTTTGGAAAGTAAACTGGTGGAAGCGGAAGAACAGGAATACAGGAATATTTGAACGCCGTCAAGAAGGGTTTCATGTTCAAAGGGCCTAAGTGCCAAAATGACGAAAAATGAGATTTTTAGGGATTTTCGTTCCATGTTCCAATGGTAATTCACCTAGAAAGGGCCAATGTGCCAGCCCCGTTCTTCTAGTTTGAAAAGTGGCGGCAAAAATGTTGACATACCTAACTCCCAAGTTAATTTCCCAAGATGGACTAACTCCCCCAGTTTTTATGGAAAGGGCCCGTCGTGCCTTCTGCCTTATAATCTTCGTTTTGATAACACTCTCAGCTCCCTCCCAGTTTATCTTGTATGGTTTCGTCAGCTTTTGTGTTTGAAGCTTGATTTGTGTGTTGTTTTGCAAATTTGTGATTGAGTTAAAATGGAAGGTAATGACGAAAGGAGGGAGAGAATTAGTTTTATGGACAACTATGTCTCATTTTTTGTATTTGGTTTTTTTTAAAGTGGTTCTTATTCGTTCTCCTATATTTACTTATTTTTTTCGTGCACGCTTTGGAAGTGTTTTGTGTTTTATTCCAAAAAGTATTTTTAGAATTTTGGGTTTTATCAATACATACACGTTTTACTTTCTTGAAGAAGATTGGACAAATTTTGAGAGGTACTTTTTAACAAAATTCAATCTCTACTAATTTCTAGTTTTGTTCGTAGAACTGCAATGATATCAAAACAGGTATCTATGTATCAGTAGCGGTGCGTGGGGTCTGAAAACGGTGGGGCACCAGACCAGAACACAAAACCAACAGATATGTCCACCAAATACCGCAAGGCAACAACATCCTTCCCTTATTTACTGATATTACTGATATTCCCTTATTTACTGACAGCAGTGATATTAGCAAAGCTTATCTCTTTTAATGAACACTATTGTCGTACGAAAACGTCGGCAATTTCTACTGCAAATTAGCCACCGAATTCATGTGTTATAAAAATATAGTAAACTAAAATACAGCAAAACAATGACCAGTCGGTTGGTACCTACCTGAATCTTGAATGGTGAAGCTATTTACTAGAAGCTAGTTAGTTATCTGTGTGTTGACGCCGATCAATCCACAAACAGCAAACAGGAAAAAACGCATGTAGGTACTACAAATACAATTCTGTCATTGGAACCGGACTGAACGCAAAACGTGCAAAATTTGACGCAAAAAAATTGAAAACTGACAGAGACAGCGAATGAGATAACAAATCAGAAACGCTGCAAAGTCCTTGTCACATGGGTCTATAGCTATTTCTTATGGTTTCCACCAATTTTGGCCCCCAAAACACGAATTAAGTACGCTTCTTTTTTTTCAAATTTCTTTGATCATTGGTAGTGCGTGCCATTTAAAGTGGAGTAAAATAAAATCTTCTTTGAGTGCCGTCTCCGCTACCGAAGGTTGGCGACCACTTCACCGAAATCTCTATCCCGTTCGAGCTGAAAAAGATCCGCTGCTCTGGTAATGCCAGTCCATTGACGAATATTCAGCAGCCCCGACGCTCTCCTTCTTCCCACTCCTCTGCGCCCAGTAATTTTAAAATAAAATACGCACAACTTTTTTTTATAAACACGATTTACCCTGCCTTACCTACCTACTTCATGACACGTTCTGTGCCAAAGGACAATTCCAGTGGGTCTAAATTTGGATATCTGGATGGTAGATTCTTGATAAGAGCTTTTAAGAGAAAACTGAGGGGGTCAATCGAATTATCGTTAGTGCTACCTACTAAAAAAATGCAAAATAAAAAAGAAGTGGTTGAATTGGGCAGGCAACAATGCTGATTTCAACCCTCAGTAGGGCCTGACAGACATCAGCTGACGTCCAGCCAATCATGATCCAGGCTGGGAACGAAAATCCCGTGCTTTTTCAATTACCAATCACATGATATGAAAAACCTCTTAAAATTATTTTTATCTCTTCCATGGGCAGGGTTCGTCCAGCAACTCGGACAATCATCGACGACTTTAAAACTCGATGGTTCAGCTTAAGGACTTATCTATTTTCCTTTTTGTTTCGTAATATCACAGACAGTGCCTTTGAAATTAGCTATAAAATAATTCACTGGAATGTCCCATTGCTCATTTATCCACATTCATGCTCTTTGCTCCCAACAGAGATTGCCGACTAACTGTATATTGCGTGAGTCAATCCCGACTTCCATCGAAGTGTCAAAAATGTTGTTGACATCGATCAAATGCTTTGGAGTAGTCAACAAAGCTTTTGAAAACGCCACACATAAAATCTCATCTTTGAAATATAGCATAATTGCGTCGCTAATACCGCCTCACATATTCCTAAGTGTTAAAGAAGCCAAACTGTCACTCAATATTACCATACCTTCCAGAAGAACTAACAGTAGCTGCGCGTGGGCTCTGAAAACGGTGGGGCACCAAACCGGATCACAAAACCAACAATTTTTCTATAAAATACCTCAAAACAACACCCTTCCCTTTATTTAATGATTGAGTGGTATTCTGCAAAGGCTCCTAAAATTTTAGGCTCTTCCTAAACTTTTAATCAACATCTATCATCGTACAAAAACGTCGAGAATGAAACGTCGGGAATTAGCCAACGAATTCATGTGGTAGGTACAAAAATAAAGTAAACTAAAATACAATGAAACAATGGCCCGTCTGCCAGTACCTATTTGAACGGAGAAGCTATTTGACTAGAAGCTAGGTACATAATTGCGTTAAGACGCCGATCAAACCACAAGACCACAAACAGCAAACAAGACAAAACGCACATACATAGGTACCCCAATCCAAATATGTCATCGGAACTGGATCAAAAACAAATGCATAAAATTCGACGCAAAAAAATGAAAAACTGACAACAGATTCAACAGAGAAAGCGAATATGATTCACAAGAACAAAAACAAATCGAAGACGAAGCATCTCGTATTGGGATGACAAGATGAATCTGTGAACAGGAACGATTTTTGGGTGGAAATGAGATTCTAGGGACAAGGCCCAAAGTAGGCTTGGCGAACTACATTTTTACTTGACTGAGCATGCGCGGACAGGCCACTTTTTTCAGTAGCCATGGGAACACTAGGTTCCAGGGCCTGCCAGTTTCAGGAGCCCAGGTTTAGATTTCGATTTCAGGACCACCATGCTACTAGAATATCCATAGGGGTCCTGCAGTGGGGGAATTGAAGAATACCCCTGCCGTGCCCTGGCGTGTCGTAAGAGGCGACTAAATGGGATAGTGGGGGGCAGCAGCCCCACTAATCGGGATGAGGCTGAAGTAACATACTTACTATAATGGCTCATCCCAAATAATCGAAGGCGCCTGGTGAGTCTACCAGTAGTGGCTTCGACACTGCGAGGGTAGGTCCAACTCTTTAGCTTTTTAGCAACCGACCTAGGGGAGGGAAACCCTGATCAAAAATGAACTGGTCCTCCAGGTTGGGGGTTGGATGCAGGGCCAACAACCCTGCTCCGGAAAAAAAAAACCCGTTACGAAACCTCATAGAAGAAAACGCCGGACTGATTTTAATGGTGACGGACACAGGCTTGGAAAAGGACAACAACTTAATTTAGCCACCTGGAACGTTAGAAGTCTTTTCAGTGTGGGAATGAGCCGTACGCTTATGAATGAACTGACAAGGTACCAAATAGATGTCATTGCCCTACAAGAGCTGAGGTGGAGGGACACGGAGCTGACTGACCTAAATGATTACCTGCTCATTAATAGTGGTGACACAAGAAACCGCTATGGCACAGGCTTCATGGTAGCAAGAAGATGGAAACAGGCAATATTGAATTACCAAGCTATCAATGAGCGGCTGTGCACTGTACGCCTACGCGGTAAGTTTTTCAATATATCCCTTATCTCTGCACATGCACCAACAGAGGACAGTGACGAGGAAGCAAATGATCGTTTCTACGGTGAGCTGGAGCGTGTGTATGATGAGCTGCCAAAGTTTGATGTCAAGTTGGTATTGGGAGACTTTAATGCAAAGATTGGTAAAGAAATAGCACTCAGACCTACAATCGGTGCCCACAGTTTGCACGAAATCAGCAATGAGAACGGCCTTCGCCTGATAGACTTCGCAGCCGGAAGGGGAATGAGCATCAGCAGCACCCAGTTCCCACACAAAAACATCCACAAACAGACATGGTGCTCACCAGATGGACGAACTAGAAACCAGATCGATCATGTTCTCATTGATGTAAGACACGCAAGTGATATACTGGATGTAAGATCTTTCCGAGGAGCTGATTGTGACACAGACCATTTCCTAGTAAAAGTCGGATATAAACACAGATTGGCAGTAAGATCAAGAGGCCAAGCAAACAAGATACCTGCTTATAACATTGATAAACTGAAAGTGGATGAAGTGAAACAACGTTTCAGAGAAGTAGTAAGGGAGAAACTGTTGGCTGCAGGAGAAACTACGAATATAAATGCATCCTGGAATAAGGTAAAGAATGCTCTGGTTTCTGCAGCGGATGAAGTCCTGGGGCACAAGGAGTCTCCCCCTCGGAATGAGTGGTTTGATGAAGAATGTGAGCGCGTAATTCAGGACAGAAATGAAGCTCGGCAAAAGATGCTCCTGAGGACTACTAGGATGGCCACCCTGCTGTATCGACAGAAAAGGGCAGTCGTGAAAAGAGTGTGTCGGAAAAAGAAGAGAGAGCATGAAATAGCCAAGTTGGAAGCTCTCACCGAAGCTTATCACGATGGGAAGTCCAGAAGATTTTTTCGTGGCGTGAGGGATCTGAAGCAAGGCTTTAAACCGCGACTGGAGTGTTTGAAGAATCGACAGGGCAACCTTTTAAGAAACAAAGAACATATCAAGGCAGAATGGGTAAATTATTTCGAACAGCTTCTCAACCGTCCAGAAACAGAGGTGGAGGCTCAGGATCGTCAAATACTTGAAGCCGCCCTACGAAATGAGGAAATAAATGACGAGGATGTGCCCCCAGATAGAGAGGAAATTAGAGAAATCATTGCAAGCCTGAAGAATAACAAGGCTCCAGGTGTGGATGGTATTGCGGCGGAGCTTCTGAAGCATGGAGGGGATGAACTCTTTGAAGAACTATACCAGCTCATCTGGGATATTTGGACCAGTGAGGAGATGCCAGATGAGTGGACAGCTGCCGTTCTTTGTCCTATCTACAAGAAAGGAGACAAGCTTACCTGTGGTAATTACAGAGGAATAGCACTCCTATGCACAGCATACAAAATCTTGTCAATAATAATCTCCAAACGATTGCAGCCTTATGCAGATAGGGCAGTGGGGGAGTATCAATGTGGTTTTTGTGCAGGTCGATCCACCACGGACCACATTTTCTCCCTTCGGCAGATGTTGGAAAAAGCCTTCGAGTTCAGCGTTACTCTGCATCACCTCTTTGTCGACTCCAAACAAGCATATGACAGTGTTAGCCGCACAGCCTTGCTGAAGGACCTTCTTGATTTTGGAATTCCCAAGAAACTAGTAAGGCTGGTAAAAATGACTTTGGATAACACAAGCTGTCAGGTCAGAGTTCAGGGAGAACTGTCTGGATCATTCCGGGTTGGCTGTGGTCTCAGACAGGGTGATCCGGGGGCACCAAGTCTCTTTAATCTGTGCCTTGAGGGGGCTATTAGGGCTATTAGGACGAATCCTGGCGGCACAATCTACAGCAGAATGACGCAGCACATGGCGTATGCGGATGATGTTGAGATTGTTGGCCGAACCTTACCAGCATTGGATGGAGCATTCCAGGAGTTTGAGAAAGACGCAACGCACAGAGGGCTCGTAGTTAACGAGCGTAAGACAATGTACTTGTGCACGATGAGAGACCCCCCTGCTCAGTACGATGATTATGTCCAAATAAGTGGCCACCAGTTTCCTGTGTGCCAGGAATTCAAATACCTGGGTTCGCTGGTCACAAATCGTAATGATATAGGAGCTGAGATAAAGGCTAGATTGGCTGCCGGGAATCGGTGCTTCTGGGCGGTCCACAGGCTCCTCAAGTTTAACGCTCTCCCGAGGAAAGCAAAAATCACCCTATATAAAATAGTGATCAGACCCGTAGTCACTTATGGGTCGGAAACCTGGGTGCTGACAAGAGAGTGGGAGAATAACTTGAGGGTGTGGGAAAGGAAGATCTTGCGGCGAATTTATGGGCCAATATTTGATGAGAACTGTCGGTGGAGAATAAGGACCAATAGTGAGCTCCGCCAGCTGTACCAGGATCCTGATCTTGTCAGTTTCATAAAGAAGGGAAGACTTCGCTGGGTAGGGCACGTGGAACGAATGGAGCAGGAAAGAATACCACGGCAAATGCTCTATGGAAAACCAGGTGGTGGCAGACAAAGAGGCCGACCACGGATGAGATGGATGGATGACGTGGAGGCCGATCTGAGGAGCAACGGGGTCAGAAGATGGCGCCAGTTGGCTCAGGATAGGGATGAGTGGCGTCAGATGATTGAGGAGGCCCAGGTTCTATAGGACCGTAGCGCCAGGGAAGTAAGTAAGTAAGTAAGTGTGAAAAAAGCTAGATACAGTGTATGGAAGGAAATTCAAACCCAACTGAGCAAATGGTTGGATTTTTTTTTTTTTTTTACTACTCAGTGTTTTTGTGTGCTGGGGCAGTGGCCTTATGGACGCAACGCCCTTGGAAATAACCCTTTAGATTTAATACAGTGTTTCCTCACACCGACCTCACATTAGGCATAACTTTGAGCATGGCTTTTGATGAACAATTTCAGGAAATGGTTCATCAGACTGATGGTTTGGAATTCACTGCTCGGTAGATTTTGGACAAGCTTTTTGTTTGTCCAGTCTGCATTTTCAGAAAACAAAGTGAAACGGTGGGAATACGAAACGTCAGTAGAGTGAACACACTACGCCTCGGCTATTATTTATTCTTGAATCGGTGGTTTCCAATTATTAAACCAATCTGGGTTCTGATGACATTACCTGGTTTGTCAGCAGGGGATTTCCATGTGTAAAGCCATCTTGGTGGTAACTTACTACAAGTTAGTATTGGTGACAACCATGTAACGCTCTCAACAGACCTAACCAATCTGTCTCCTCTCTCACTTTTACAGCCTACGCCGTACGGTATACAACAAAACATCCTTACTAATCTCACTAATTTTGGCATCAAAATGATCCAGTTAAAAGTTTTTTTTTCAATCCCTTACTAGGTGAAGGCAATAAAGCCAACTCCTTTCTTGCAGCCCACCAGGTACAGCGCCAGTATAACTTTTCTCTTTCAAAGGGAAGCTTCAGTGTTGTCTAAACGAAGTAGAAGTTTCGGATTATAGCACGCTGGTCACACATGGGGCAATAAGGGGTTGTTACTATCCCAATACTATGTAAATGTGAGGAGTAAGTGGAGGAGCCAAGTGACTTCCCTACTTGGCTAACACATGCGCACTCGTTAACCTAGGATCATGTAGAGGCTGGGCATCCATTGATATACCTACTACTTCCCATCCCAGATTGTTCAGATGATACCCACTGTATGGTAGACAGGCTCTCTGAGTCTGGTGGCTCAGCTGGTAGTGGAAAGCAAATGACTGCGAGTCAAAACAAATTTTTTCCTGGAGGAGTGGTGTAACCAAACTTCAGCAGAATGTTCAGCCACAAGTTTCGCCTCAAAGTTCGTAATTTGCTGGGGTAGTGGACCGAGCCTAGGAAGAGTTCATCGAGTTCCTCTGCCGTGTAACCAGCTCCCATTCTTTGTCTCATTCGGTCTTGTGAACAACCAGCATACATATGAATCCAAGTTTTAGCTGGGAAATGAGCAGCCGGAACTAACATCGTCCTTGGGTCCATTACGACCAATAACAGTAACTAAGCACTGGTAAGTATATAATAAGTTCCAGAAAATAACTGAGTTCTGCCTGTTCCTTGAAAATTCAGTTTTTTATAAAATTTTAAATTGACATAGTTTACTCCCTAAAAGGTGTATTTACTATCTATGTGCATTATTTTTCACAAGAATTGCTGGACGCCCCTCGTATCTTGATGTTAGACCAACAAATGTTTGCAGTAGAAACTAAATCTGAAATTGCCACGGATACTGAAAACATGGTTTTTGAGCGCTATCCTCAAGTTGACAACCGATCAAAACCAGATCATTCTTTTTTTAAACCGTGAGTTTTAGCAGATTATTGGTTAAAGTTGGATTTGGACAGCTTTTTAGAGAACCGAGTCGTCCCTACCCAATAACACTACGAATTGAAGTATCCCACATATATTAAAAAATTATGTATTTATTATAGTACTTTGAAACCTATATAACTACATTACCTGAACATCAATAGCAACATTGGAAACTGATCCAGTACCACAGTAGATGTCCACACTCAGCTGATCCAAAGTCAATTTTTCTTCGAGGAACTGTCCTAAGTATCTTTGTAAAAGGTACCTACAAGCCCGTTTTTTAATACTATCTGACCATTGTAAATACCACGACATCTTATGCAAAATCTAAAACAAATTAATGCAAGTGCATTACAACTACACTTCATTCATGTAACAGAAGACAGCACGTGACAGTTGTACCACTGAAGTTACCTATATTGCGAACAAAGATATATAAACAGGAAACTCCAAAGATTTCATTTGAACTCGAAGGTTAATGTTTTCAATGTGTTGTTTTGTTTGACAAGTTATCAGTAACCTTTGTTGACAACTGCGCAGCTGATCTCCTTCATGTTCTTCCCCTTCAAGTTTTTGATAGAGACCAAAGAGACCAAAGAGTTTCGAACACGGGCATGGAAGAAGCGAAACAATCTTCCAAGGAGAGGTTGAGTGGGATGTAAGCCACTAATAGCTGTCTTAAGCCTACAATCACTGTGAAATCAACTGTTGATTTCATTTAGTCCTAGATTAATATAATGTTTTAGTTCGGGGTGCTTCTAGTGACTCAAATCAGAACTAATAATTTCGATCAGCTTGTGGTCCTGGCAGCTGGGACAGTGTTGGTGTGTTCACCCATTTTGGTTTATTATTCCGTGAATAATACAGCTAGGATGTAATCCAAAAAAATTTTATAACACCCCCTCAAAATTTCAATGTTCAGCTCCCAAAATTGATTTTTTATGAGTCAAAAACCTGGTAAATCTTCTGAAATCACCATCAATTTGTATAATAACACCAGAAGAAGTGTCAACATGTGGATCAAGACGGTTATGGCACTACCAATGATCAAAGATTTTGAAAAAAAAGGAGCGTACCTAATTCGTGTTTTGGGGGCCAAAATTGGCGGAAACCATCAGAAATAGCTATTTCAATTACCTATTTCTCATGAAAGAAACAATAAATGAACAGCCAACATTTCTGTAGGTGTGTCCAATACAATAATAAACCCATGTGACAAGGACTTTGCAGCATTTGTAAATGAATGTACGTTCCATTCTAAGAATTTTGAGACCAACCTCACTCTCCTAGGACGAACAGTTCTTTTTCTGTGAGCTTTCAAAGTTTTGACTAGTGAGGTCATTGCACCTCTCCCGCTTGGTCGAAACCTTGAAAGCTCATAGAAAAAGAACTATTTATTGTGGGATAGTAAAAATTCTTGGAATGGAATCTAATTCCATTCAAAAATTTGAACAGAAGTCATGGGTGCTTCTCATTTCCTGTGCGTACAATTGTTTTGTTCTTTTCTTTGGATTATAATTATATTGCAATAGTCACTTCGTTTATCATGAAGACAAGTTTCCTAATTATATTAACGTGCTATCTGGTGCCGACCTGCTGCGCAATGAAGTGAAAACTCGTATTTGTGAATGGGTTCACCCTTATGTGCTCAAGCCAGGGAAGAAGGTAATGATTGTCTCAAATGTGACTAGAGAAGACTTAATTAGTTAATAGAAGAGAAGAAGACTTACTACAGTGCTCGGGTGCGATTTCTTCACACTGAAGCAACTAAAAAGCCCTTGAAGCACGTATTTTTTGACATCAGCGCTTATTGAGGGTCAGCACTGAGAGAATATCGCCTGGCCTTTGGAAATGTTCGTAGAAACTCGAATGCATACTCCTACGATTGGAGAACTCTTTAGGTAGCATTTGTTTTTTGAGTTAGAACTCCTGGGAGAACAGTAGAATCTACGCCTTGGTACTTACTGAATCTACAGTATTATCTACAGAATCCTGAGTTGGAAAATAGTCTCTGAGGCTGAACAATAATGCTTACTAGCAACAAAATGGCGGATGTCTGGTTTCAGCTCTTGCTGGCCTTCCCACTACGATCATGACGTCACGCCTATACTTGACTACCTATAGGCACAATGGCCATAACAAGAACAATAGGCATCGTCTCGAGTCAGTCACTACTTCGATATCAACCAAACTACGATTGTGAATGTGCGTTGTATGTTTCCCGAGTTTATAGTATTAAAACCGTTCAATTCAACGTTTGCATTATTAATATTCTACCAAGAAACACAACAGATTCATAGGCATCGTCTCGAGTCAGTCACTACTTCGATATCAACCAAACTACGATTGTGAATGTGCGTTGTACGCTTCCCGAGTTTATAGTAATTAAAAACCATTGAATTCATGTGTGCATTATTAATATTCTACCAAGAAACTCAACAGATTCATAGGCATCGTCTCGAGTCAGTCACTAGGTACTTCGATATCAACCAAAGTACGATTGTGAATGTGCGTTGCATGTTTCCCGAGTTTATAGTATTAAAACCGTTCAATTCAACGTTTGCATTATTATTCTTCTACCAAGAAACACAACACACATGAACAACTAAAATTACAAGTCCAACCTCAGTTTCTGAATAACGCTCCCTGGACTAGTTTTCAAAGGTAGGTAGGTATATCAATTCCTTCTTCTTGAGAAATCTTGATACCAGTCTCTGTAGCGTTCACGGCTCACGAAAATAAATAAAACATATAATTCTGACGTGGTTTATTAGGCATGACAACTCTGTTACAATCTGCGTATTTCAACTGTCATTACACTTAAAAGGGAGGGAAGGAAGGTAGGTTGATAACGGCAGGGCTGCCAACATAAAAACAACTAATCCTAATCTTACACCTTTCCTACCAAGAATACACTAAGACTGTTGAACACAATGTACGCCAATTGTTGAGGAAAGCCCCAGAACAAGAGAATTTACAACATGGGATACCACAACGAGAAATGAACCAACAGAAAAAGACAAATTACAGATTATTGAACAAAAAGAAGAAATAGGTATATGACACTTTGAAAAATATAAATGACAGACAAATTACAAACTATTGAACAAGAGTAATACCAATAAATTACAAACTATCGAACATAATCACTCAAATAAGCTGGTTGTCTAACCTCCCGACCATATCTAGTTGTGCAAGGAGCGACCCCTTGAAGATAACTTGGTGGAGACTGAATGGTGGATCTACCCGGAAGAGGAGAACCGGCTGGTGACTGAGGGGGAGGCCCTGGCGAATCAACCGTGCCCGAAGTGCCACCCGAAAGACAAACCCCCCCATTAGGAACAGTACCAACACCCAACCTATGAGAGACAATTCCTCCCCCACCCTCATTTAAATTCGTATTCCTCCTAATGAACCTGCGATTACGCCTGAAAACTCGTCCCCTCCCATCCTTGAGCAGATATGATCGGTAAGGAAGGGCTTCCAAAATCACACCCGCCCGCCACTGAGTGCGATTGTCACCAAGGTCGAGCTTGAAATAAATATGAGTACCAGGCGACAATTCCTCAAGCTGGCATGCCCCTTTGTTAAAATAGACCGCTTGCTTGTCCCTACTCTGCTCATGACGGCGCTGAACATCCAGATGACTAACAGGTTGAGGCTGCAGAGCATTGTACGCACAAGGCAACTTTGATTTTAGAGAACTGCACATCATTATTTGAGCGGGTGAAAACCCCAAATCCTTGAGGGGTGTGTTCCTATATTCCAGTAATGCATATCTCACATCCTGATTGCTTCTAAGACATTTACGAAGTATATTTTTGACAATGCTCACCCCTTTTTCAGCCAACCCATTTGCTTGACTATGCTTAGGGCTGATCAGGCACGAACGAAAATTCCAATCACTCGCAAACTGCTGGAAGGCAAAACTTCCAAAAGGAACATTATCTGAGACCAAGACGTCAGGCACACCAAGCCTAGAAAAAATTGACTTGAGCTTGGTGATAACCGTTTCTGAATTTAAATTATCAATGGAACACATCTCAACCTAATTGGAGTAGTCATCATAGCAAACCAAAAAATGACGGCCACCAAAAAACAATAAATCACAGCCAACCCTTTCCCAAGGACGGGTCGTAGGGCGAGACGATAAGAGAGGCTCCTTTTTGTTATTATTCGCCAAAGACGAGCAAATGTCGCACTTCAACACAAAATCTTCAATATCGGTACTCATATTTATCCAAAAAAGACACTGACGTGCCCGTTGTTTAGTTTTGACAACCCCAAAATGACACTCATGAATAAGGTTCAACATGAAAGGTACTAATTTACGTGGTACAACTAAACGATCCTCAAAAAACAATAAGCCCTCAGATTCACTGAGGTAATCTTTAACAGCATAGTACCGACGCAAGTTTTTCGGGACGGCCACCCCGTAGAAAATAAAGAGCTTTAAACTGCGTAACTCCGAATCCTCCTGAGTCGCTTTCACAAACTGTTTTTTACGTTGAGATGAAATATTAATATTACTCAGTTATGTGTGACTATGAACTGTTATAACATTGTAAGACAAATCTGCTTCCTCATCACTAAGGTATGCTCTAGACAGGGCATCCGCTATATACATTTCATGGCCAGGTAAATAAGAAATTGACACATTATACCTCATAAGACGTAACAAGAGCTTTTGGAGCCTAGGCGAAACTTTATTTAAACTTTTTTAAACTAATGTCTCCAACGGCCGATGGTCAGACTTGATACTAACTACATTACCATACGTGAGTTGATGAAATTTTTCGACTGCAAAAACACAAGCCAGGAGCTCCTTTTCAATCTGTGAGTAACCCTGTTCTGCGTCAGTGAGCGCACGAGAAGCAAAGCCTAAGGGATGTCCAGCCTGTAACAATACCTACTGTTTGAACACTATTAACAATATAGTTTGAGTGGGTAGCAACGGTGGCGTAGGCCACATTTTTTCAACAACTGAGCTACTTAAAATATTTGCCTCAGCACCAGAGTCAATTTTTGCACGAACATGAACGTTACACATTTCCAAATCTACATACCATGCTAGATCCACGTTACTGGAATCGCTCTCATTCCCCACATCAGCCAATATGGTGTGTACCGCCGCAGAATTCTTCGGGGACTGGACAACAGCATTAGACTTCGTTGCAGCTTGGGTCGGATTTGATTTCTTGGGGCACATCCTCGCGAAGTGGTTCGGCCTCTGGCAGGTGTGACAGACCTTATTGAACGCCGGACATCGTTCAGGGTACGGCATATGCGAGTAGCCACAATTCTTGCATAGCGGACCCGAGGTACCTCGATAGGTCATCCGATTTCCATCTCCACAGTATCCTGCACCTGCACTCCCCTGTTGGGTTGAAGGCACTGACCCAGAAATATTCCTGACAGCATCCACTGATAAGGTTCCTTGATGTTTCCCATCTCCATGAATACTACTGGTCTGACGTTTTGCAGCTTCCGTCGCCCGATAAAGTTCCTCAGCCATGGCTAGGGTCAGTTTATCGCCTTGACATAACATCATCTCGGTGAGATCAGGATCATTGACCCCTACTACTACCCTGTCACGAATCAAGTTTTCCCATTCATTCTCATGAAAATCGCAACAGGCCGCTTGCGACTTCAATTCAATCAAAAACGCATCAAAATTCCTACCTTCATGTTGTACAATCCTGTTGAAGAGAAACCTCTCGTACACAGAGTTTCTTTTCTGACCACAATGTTCATCAAACGCCTTGATAACGTCCTTGTAGGTTGTTGTATTAGCTAACCCCAGCATATTAAACACCTCCACACCTTTCCTTCCAAGGCACGTCATCATGACACCCACTTTCACGACGTCATCAGCAGCGGACAATTCTTTACCGGCTAAATAGAAATTGAGCTGCTGTTTGAAAGTCTTCCACTCCTTTCCCAAGTTCGGGGAATCAAAGTCAATAGCTGAAGGCACCATGTTCGTTAATCCACTCATTTCGACTGTTGAGTAACTTCTGACACCATGTAGCGTTCACGGCTCAAGAAAATAAATAAAACATATAATTCTGACGTGGTTTATTAGGCATGTCAACTCTGTTACAATCTGCGTATTTCAACTGTCTTACACTTAAAAGCGAGGGAAGGAAGGTTGATAACGGCAGGGCTGCCAACATAAAAACAACTAATCTTACAGTCTTTACAGTCACAATGGAGTCATCTGTGTGCAAAGTGAAAATGACGTCACTGGATTTGAGATATCTTCAACCTCAGTAGTTGCTGCCTCTTTGTGTAAAATTTTAAGGCAATGATAGGTCATCTTCATCCATTGGCAGGTTTAGTTACAGGGGTACAACCTTTGGATTGGTCGGGTGAGCGTACCTGAAGCAGTCTTCAACTCGTTTGAAGAAACATACATATTTCGATGTAGCATGGAGTTATACGCAGAGGTTGATGAGCTGAAACCAGTCTCCTGAGGTATGATGGCCACAGAGAATCCAAAATATACGATTTTAAATTCAAAGGGACAAGTAGAGAACGATTTTCGTTAATCTAAACGAGATGCGGCGAAATATATAGATCCGGAAAAGACGAAGAAGGAGATGCGGATCAGTGCTCCATCAATAGGAAACCTGGATGTAGATGGAAACCTGATCAGTTTGTGGATTCCTTTCAGTACGTAGGCAGCAATGTAGATGGGAGTGGGGGCTCTGGCAATGACATTAAAAGCAGGATTAGGAAGGCCAACGGATCCTTTGTTCAGTTTATCCAATTTGTAGGAACAGGAACAGATCCCTGAAAACAAAACTCCGCCTTTTCAATGCAAACGTCAAGGCAGTACTCAAACAAAAAAATTGCTGTAATAATAAAAATCACAAATGTAGGTAACAGAAATAAATATGACAGTAACAGATTAAACGGTATAAATCAAACATGAATAAACAGTTCAATAATATTAAGTTTATTTGTTTACAAACGAGCAATGTAAACCTTGCCTAAACCACCTGCCTTGTAACCTTGCCTTGCGGCCTTTGTAAATATTTTCCAAGCAAGTAGGGGTGGTGGGTTGGATGGAGTGGGATGTGTTATATATAAAGATTCCCCGACTTTCCTATGAAGATCGCTTCACGATACTGGACCACTACGATTCCAGTGGCCGAGATCTGTTGGTGACGGTCCATCATGGTGTAGGTACAAAAATATATAGTAAATTAAATACAACGAAACAATGACCCGTCGGCTGGTACCTGCTTGACTGGAGAAGCTATTTGACTAGAAACTAGGTATTTATCTTTGTTAAGACGCCCATCTATCCACAATAGGTACCACAAACAGCAAATAGGACAAAATGCATGTAGGTAGGTCCCACAAATCCAAATCTGTCACCGGAACCGGACCGAAACCAAACACACAAAATTCGATGCAAAAAATGGAAAACTGACAGCAGACTCAACAGCGAAACCGAATGTGATTCACAGACAACAAAAACAAATCGAAAGACAAAGCATCTCGTATCGGGATGACAAATTGAATTGAAGGGATCACATCGACTGTGAAAAGGAACGATTTTTGGGTGGAACTTGACTGAACATGCGCGGACGGGCCTTTTTTCTCAATTGCCATGGGAACACTAGGTCCCAGTTCCCAGTGCCTGCCAGTCTCAGGAGCCTACGTTTCGATTTCGATTGCAGGACATTGATTACCTACTGTCAACATGTTCTGATAAATTCTTCTTTCCTTTGGGTGGACTTATTTGGTTTCTTAACAAGGGTTTCGGTTTCGACAATAAAAGTCCTTCTTTCATCAAATCCTTTAATGAGGAGCTTTCTGGCTGTCTTTGTCAACTCAACTTCTCAAAGAAGAGATTCAATATGGGGTCTGCAGCAGACACCAACTGCCACTGATATAATGTAATAATATTCTGATAACAAGCTATATAGGTCTACAGAGGGAGCGAACATGAAGGAACCACCATGGATGCTCAACTATAAATCCTTATAGAAATCCTTAGCCAGAGAAATCTAGCAGGTCGCTGGTAAATTATGTGAAAAAAGGTAGGTACAGAGTGTACCGAAGGAAGTGCTGAGGTAAGCACCGCCGCACTCCGCAGGGGGGGAACGGGCCTCCGAAAACCCGTGAGAGAGCAGTTCCGATCGAGGCCGCGTAGGATTCTTAATAAAAGCTACCTTACATTCAAGTGCCGTGTTTTCTTCTATTCTCCCGGCCAGTACAGGTACATATTTGGCGCCCAACAAGTCTCGAACCCCCTTGGACTTCAGGTAAGGCTAATCGTTCATTGATTATAGGTATAAGTATCTATTAATGCAGTTTTGTTTCAATTTGTTTTGATTCATAATTTACCTGGTTCTATTTTACCTATTTTCTTCTTCTTACTGGCCTTCTACCTGTTGCCTGAACATCCTACTCACTTCCTCATTCCTACCTCTTTCGTCTCCTTTCGTCTATATTCCTTCTAACTACGTTTCACTAATTTTTTCCCGATCGTCCTACGGAAAATAAAATCCGCCGGATCCCACCGCGTGTCTTGAGAAAGAGGCTCGGAGAACGAAATCTGCGGAAAGTTATATTCGCGCTCGCCGTCCATCTCGTGTTTCGCGGTATCTTCGCGGGAAGGAATCCTTAGTTTACCTTCGTCATCGCGTTCTCGCACGGGTTCCGAATTCGATCGACCTAGTATTACCGGGACGCACCCCGCCACCTTCTACCACATTCCCTCTTTTTTTATCGCTTCTTTCTTTTCTCCACTGTTTACAGTAGGTTTCCTTTCGATCTCCCTTCATCAGGAAGATCTTACTCTCGCTTTCTCATTGCCGTCTGCAGCATTTCATATTGAAGTACAACCACTCTATTCACTTTGTTTATCTGCTGCATTGAAACTTCATTTCAGTCACCTACCTACATTTCAATCTCATTCCAACTTATAATATTTCGAAATTGTCCATTTCCTCATAAGTATCACTTTTCTCATCTCTTCACCCAGTTATAGTAGGTATTGAAACATTACATAAAATCGAAATATTATTCCAACTATTTTTATTCCAACAATATCATTGAAATATTATTTCAACATTTTTATTTTTTGAAATATTTTTCAACCCTTGTAGCATCATCATATTATTATCGTCAAGTAGGTAGGTACTTTCGCAGTCATTACAAGGGAAATAGCGGGCAAGACGTATCAGCCCTCACAATCATAGAGCCATTTCGCAACCTCCCGCTTTTACCAGTTACCTGGAGGGAGGAGTTAGCAAGGCACTCAGGACCCAGGTTTTGGTGTAATTACATAGTGGCCACAGGGTGCAATATGGCTTGCGTCGAGAGGTTCCAGGTTAACTACCTTAAACGGGATGAGCTTGAATTCGAGCTCAGAATTCGGGACCAACCTGTGGCGGGGAAAACAGTTGATCAGATGAGGGCGGCTCTCCGCAAGGCACTAAAACAAAATCTTTTGCCGCTGGAACGGATCACTACCTTCCTAAACGCTGAGCAGGAGCTAGAGCTATGCAGCCTAAGGTCCACGCTCTCCAGGCCATTGTGGAACTCATGGACGAAACTGACGACCAGCATTCCATCCTGAAGGTCAGACAACTCTCTGGCATCTATTCAGGAGAGTGTCTATGCTGTCCTGTGGCCCAACGCTGAAGGAACGGCAGGACACCTACCGGGAAGCCCTAACTCTCCTAGCAACCAGGGTTGACAGGTTAGCCGACAGGGAAAGGAGCCAGGAGGACAATCCGACAACCCCACCTCCGACCTCCCCCCTACATCCAGCAGTTGACCGCAGGTCTTTCTACAGTATGGACCGAACACCACCACTTCCTCCAGTCTGCTTGGGACAGGCAGAAGCCGCAAAGGACCTCACAGTCGGGGCAGGGGCCTTAGCGGAACATTTTCAGGCCACAGACAAGTTCCTGAGGAATCTCAATTGCGACCTCCGTCAAACAATGCTTCACAGAGTATTCCTCACGGAAGACCAAAACAACGACATTACAGAGGCGGTCAGGAGAATCGTCCAAGCTGAGACTGCCCGTCTTGTCACCCAACTAGCCCCCCTACATTCACTTGGGGAAGATATGTCGATGCTGATCGCAGATATCAACGATCTCCGTGGGGAGGTGGCCGCTAGCAGTGCAAGGCTGACTAGGATGACGGAAGTCTACAACATCCTACAGGCCTCAGGCGTGCAGCAGGATGGGCAATTGAATGCGCTAGCCAGTTCCATCAATGGGGTGGAAAACCATTTACAAACCCAAAGCGAACGCCAGGTAGCCTTATTGGCTGCAGTTAGAGGCCTAGGGGATCAACTGACTGCAACGTCTGCACCCCGGGAGCAGGGAACCCCAAGACCAGCAACAAACCATCCAGAGCCTCAGCACTCGAAACCTTTCAGGTACAACAACGAGCCTACCCACTATCCATGGACTAACATGACCTCTTGCTCAACGCAGCACCCACCACCACATGCTTCTGCTCGCCCGGGTGGACCGGTGTCGGGAGGAGCTGACTTCCAATGGCCCCCAGCTCCATCACCCATAATGGGGGGTGACGACCAAGCCATACTGAACCCCGCCTCTAATGACTACTTCCCCCACATATTCAACGAACAGGGTCGCCAGCCCAGGCGAAGAGTGACTTCAGTGTCAGCTCAGGACTTGGACCGGGTTTACAAAGCCCTAGACAAACTGCCCACATATACAGGCAATGGGAAGTCAGGCACAGCAGAGGCATGGGTTACACAAGCCCGCAACATTCGGGATGGCAGGACCATGATAGGGGACTCCATACCTGAAGGATTGTGGGTACAGAGTGCTATTGGTAAGGCTGCTGGCGATGCAGCGGTGTTCCTGAGGACCCAGTACGGCAAGCTGCTTACTCTGGACCAACTGGAAGCAGCTCTGAAGGACAGGTTTGAGGGGATTCACACAGAACTTTCCTATCTCCAAGAACTGCAACGTTCAGCTATGAAGACGAATGAGACCATCGCCCAATATGGTGAGCGCATAAAACAGCTTGCTGCAAAGGCCCATCCAGGGAAAGATCCCAATGATGACGTGGTAGCCCTACAAGCTTTCCTAAAGGGGCTGGCACCTGACATTGCCATGAACACAGCAACAACAAACCCCAAGACCATAGCAGATGCCATGAAGACAGCTCAATCAGTGCTGAGTATGTTGGAGTCCATCAGGTCGAACACATCTCTGACAACTACAGCAGCTTTGCAACAGAGAAGTGAACCAGCTGCGGACCGACAACAGAAAACCCCTTCACCACGGGAAAGCCACTCCCCCAAGTTGGGTGGGGCACAGCCCAGAAGAGTGAGCTGGAAAAACTGCCCTATTTGTGAAGAGGATGGCCACCCTGCTCGTCAGTGTCCCTACAAACTGGGAAACCACATGTATGGAGTGGTCCCTCCCAAGTGGCAGGGGAATGTCACTTGCAAAATGTGTTTTGAAGGTCACCACATTTCAGTTTGTCCTTATCGCATTGGGGCAGCTAAATATGGGCAAGTTCCACCTAAGAGACCAGATATCAAAACTCGAAACCAACCTGGGCACCTGGGACAGGTACAGGACTCTGCCACCCAGTCCCCAAACGGGACAAGAGGGGAAGGACCTAAATGACCTCTCCCCCTTACCGGTTCCTACCCAGAAGTTCACTAGGTCAACCAAGCAAATACCTTTACTGCAGCCAACACCTGTGTCAGCTTCTAAACCGATGAGCTCTTTTAATCAGTCACAATTAGGAACTGGCAAGCAGCCATTACCAGTTCCACAGCCTTTCAGTGTGCCTCCATGTAAAATTAACCAGCTGGGGCAAGCTCCATTACCACTGGCAGAGGGCGTATCGAGGGGGTCAATAGACCCAATGTCGGAACCCTTCATTCCCCCAAGTTCTTGCCTTCTCACATCAGTTCCTGCCTTTACCATTCCCGGCGTTGTTAATGGAATACAAGGCTCATGTCTCATTGACACAGGATCACAGTTGACCTTAGTGGACAGAACTGCGGTACAGCAAGGGGCCCTACGCCCTACCCAGCACGTCGTATAAGGAGTGTCTGGAACTCCACTAGTGTCCTATGGGGAGACTACCTGTTCTTTTACCTTCACCGATAGCCCATCTTGCAAGGCAGATGCCCTAGTTGTGGACCTCCCACCTGACCTCCTGGCCATCATAGGCCTCGATTTCCAACACCAGTATCATGCCAAACTGGATATCCCCAAAGGCGCTGTTTCCTTTTCTATGCACACAGCTGAGGGTTCCAACCGCCGTGTGTATCCTACTACCAGCCCCTACCTAATTGCTCAAAGTGCAATCCTAATTCCTCCTCACACAGTCGCAGTACTTCCGGCACTGCGTAAAGGGGAACAAGCCACCAAAGGAGTGTACCATCTCTTACAACCACATCTGTGAAAATACGAAATAAAAAGACGAGATCGGAATACGATAAATGTTTATAATCGTCACACAATAGTTCAGCTAGGTATAGGTACAATGCGGTTCAATGAATAGAAAAAAACATAATTCGCGCGCACGCACACAATCCAACGAATTCCCTCGTTTTTTAGCTGGTGGTTGGTTTTCGATTTTTATGTGGCGGTAAATGAATCATGGTCGGCACATCCTCCCACCTAAGTTTTCGAACTCGGTTGCATAGAAAAATGGGAGAAAACTTATAATTTTTCCCAGTAAATGAACAAAAGTACAAAATATGTTTGTCTAAACTAAAAATGGGAGCCCCAAAATGTCTATACTATTACTGAAGGAATCGTTGGGGCTTCTTGATAACCCGTCCACGAGATGTAGTCATGGGATCATCTTGATTACTAGGAGAATCAAAAGACACATCCTGTTCTCCTTCAACTGATTCTTGTTCCGGGGGATGGGTCAAGTTTGGTTAATTGATAGCAGCCGAGTTTTGATCGTGAGGTTCTGCTGGGTCATTTTGGTCGTAGATTTGAATGTCAGCTTCCAGCAGAGGATACAACCGCTGAATAGGTCTCATGCATGACCCAGCAGTAGTTTTAAGACGCACCAAATGAGTGATACCTTCTTTACCAGGTAGGAGTTCAACGATCCGTGCTAAAGGCCAGTCCAACCGCTTAGTCTGGTCATTTCCAATAAGTACAACATCCCCGACTTTGACTTTGTCATGTTTTGTTGATCTGCATCACATCTGAAGCTGTCCGAGATATTCGTTCCTGAATCTCGCACGGAAATCTTCTTCGATCTTCAAACGATGTTGAAGAGTCTTTCTTAAATCCACAGATTCGATCACATCCAACTCAGGCAAACCAACTTCTTTAACATCCTGAATGAACAATGAAGGCGTGATGGGCGTTGGCTCATTGTCTCCATCCGATATGAAAGTCAGAGGCCTGTTGTTCAAAACACTCTCACAATCACACAAGACTGTAGCCATTTCACATTGTGAGAGTGTTGATCTCTTCAAAACTTTGCGGAGAAGCCTTTTCATCAAGCCAATAAGGCGCTCCCACCATCCACCCCACCATGAAGCAGTGGGTGGATTGAATTTCCACGAAATTCTGTTGGTAGCACTGTACTGCAACACCTTATCCCAGTCAATTTTCTCAAATAAATTCGCAGTACCAACAAAATTCGTTCCCTGGTCACTATATATTCGACTGGGGCGACCTCTACGTGCGATAAAACGACGTAGACCAAGCAAAAAATCATCCGTCGACTGAAAGCAGAAGTTCAAGATGAACAGCTCGCATAACAGCACATGTAAATAAACAAATCCAGGCTTTCTGGTGTCCCTTCATGTAGATTGGTCCTGCCAGGTCGACTCCCACCACTTCGAAGGCTGATGCTTGGCGAACACGGTCCATGGGTAGTGGTGTAGTCGGTGCTTCAAGCCGTTTTGATTCATGGCGCTTACAGGTTAAACAGCCAGAAATCACAGATCTGATGGTTCTTCTCCCACCAATCACCCAAAAGCGTTCACGTAGAATAGAAAGCAAGCCTTGGGCCCCCACATGGCATTTCTTCTCGTGAGTGTACCGAATGAGTCGCTCAACAACAGGGTGTCCCGTTGGCAGCAAAATTGGATAACGGAAATCGTCGCTGTCCGGACGGTTCGATATCTTTGTTTTCAGACGAATTAGTCCAGCATGATCTTCAAATGGTCGTAGTGGAGAAATTTTAGGATCACTCAGTCCAGAGAATTTCTCTTTCTGCACCATCTTTACGATTTTCAGTTCTGCATCATTGGTTTCCTCAAATGAAAGTGGACCTCGTTTCTTCACAAAATGCTCAGAGCCCATAGATCTCGAATTGTGTGCAAACCTCTTGATCCAGGCTGTCATCCTAATGAGCTTGGCGTACTGCGAGAAATACCTGTAGTACCAGTCAGGCGATCCCTTCTCATTGTTGGTAGAAACCATGGCTGATACGACAGTTTTTCTCTTCTCGACAGCGATCTGATCTTCATCGTACTGACCAGGAGAGGAAGGCCATTCAGATTTCCTTAGGTACAGCCATTTCGGCCCCTCCCACCATTTGGACTGGAGCAGCACTTGTCCAAGGCACCCACGGGAAGGTAAATCCGCCGGGTTCAACACACCTGGAACATGATTCCATTGTTCAACTGGAGTCAATTTTCGGATTTCATCACTTCTCCTGAATACAAATGGAGTCCAATTTTCTCTACGTCTCAACCATGCAAGTACAGGAGTGGAATCACTCCAGAAATACTCTTCACAATTTTTATCAAAATTCTCTCTTATAGACGAAAAAAGTCGCGCACCTATAAGAGCAGCTAATAGCTCTTTACGTGGTATGGTCATGTTCTGTGCAACACGGGTTTTTGACTGTACCAATTGAACATTCACCCCATGAACGTTCTCCACCCATAAGAAAATCACTGCAGCATAGGAAGATTCGCTAGCATCACAGAAAGTGTGTATACTAGCATGAGTCACGTTCGCCATGTTAGGTAACCAACGAGAAACTTTGACATCACCCACATATTTCAGTTCTTCCGCCCATTTTAGAAATTTGGCAGAAATGTCTTCAGGTACCTCGTCGTCCCATTCCAAGTTAGTTTTCCAAAGTTCTTTCATAAGTAACTTGGGGCATAGTGTAACTGGGCTGGCAAAACCAAGAGGATCGTACACTTTATGAGCAACTCTCATGATCACTCTCTTAGTGATTTTCCCAGTGGGTGCACTCAAATTATCCTTACTAACACTCAACGTGTCTTCCCTTCTGTTCCACATCAAACCAAGTTTGACCTTTCCCTTGCAGTGAGAATAGTTCGGGCAAATAATAACAGCATGTTTTCTGTCACAAAGTGTACAAGTTTGTTTGGAACACGTTTTGGAAGGATGCTTGCCTGCAAGACACAAATAACAGTACCTCTTGTCCCTGATCAACTGCAGTTTCTGATCAATAGACATGTCGCGAGCCCTATAACAGTTTACCCCTTCATGTGAAGTGCTATCACAAAACAAACAGGGCAGGTTTTTGGAATTAGCAGTCAATAGGCTACTGGCTGTAGGCACATTATCTACACGTGAGCGTTTCCCAGAATTTTGATTTTCACGTTTATATTTCCCTTCGTCCATCCCAGTAATGCCAAATTTCGACATAGCCAGGGATATATGCTGTTCACTATAAACCTCAGCCTTAATAAATTCGCGAAGTTTTTGGAGTCGCTGTTCAGCCTCAATGACCTTAGTGGAATCACAAGTTCTCTGCCAAACACGCAAAAATTCCGCAGGCATACACGATTCCAAAAGTGGACATAAAATAGATGCACATTTCCCTGAGGTTACACCCAGAGTCTCAAGAAAGTTGAGGTGACACTCTAGTGTGACGTACATATCGTCAAGATCGAATTTTTGGGATTCCGTGTGACTGGAAATGATGATCCCCAACAGCTCTCGAATGTAAACGTCAATCAAAAGGTCCTCCCTCGCGTATCGTTCCTTGAGGGCGGTTACGGCAGCTTCGTAAGATTTTCCGTCTTTGGAGTGTGGGAAGCTAGATACGATTTTATGAGCCTTAGTTCCGTCCTTCATGCTACCTAGTAGAATTCTGTACTTGTGAACAGGAGAAATCTTAGCGTCCTCATGAAGCGATTCAAATTGCCCCCAAAGAGGACAGTCCAGTGACCTTGCTGTCTCTTAGGTCATCAACTACGTTCGTACCTGGACACGGAGATGAGGAAAAGGTGTTATTCATCTTACCGTATTCGAAGTCTTGGATTTGGATGTTCAAAATTTCGTACAGGTTATCATAGGTGTCCGTGGATACTGACTCCTTTTCGAGGTCTTCTTCTGACGTCTCGTTGTCATTCAGCATGATGTTGATAATTTCCTCGTCCTTTTCATGCAGTTTCGTCCAATCTCGTGTGAGAATATTGAAAGTAGCTCGAGCTTCTTGCATACTTTTCGCATCAATCAAGTCCTTTACAGCCCTGTGATGCCGAGTGAAATTTGCACGAAGTATTTTCCGAGACTTTACAGCATTTGTTCTGTCCATTTTATCAGATTCTTGCCGTCACGTTGGGCGCCACGATGTGAAAATACGAAATAAAAAGACGAGATAGGAATACGATAAATGTTTATAATCGTCACACAATAGTTCAGCTAGGTATAGGTACAATGCGGTTCAATGAATAGAAAAAAAAACATAATTCGCGCGCACGCACACAATCCAACGAATTCCCTCGTTTTTTAGCTGGTGGTTGGTTTTCGATTTTTATGTGGCGGTAAATGAATCATGGTCGGCACAACATCTAAGACAAGATCTCAACTTCGCAAGATCGATACATGGAAATGGTACAGACACAGTAGTCATGGTCCACAACTCCTCCGAATTTCCAATTACAGTGCAGAAACATTCCAAGCTTGGTGAGCTAGTGGAAATAGACACATTGCAACCATCCACTGTCTGCCCAGTAACAGCAGCTTGTCCGGATAAACAATGCCAGGCAGATGATACATCCTTCCTCCATCTTGCTGCAGACCAAGCAAGAGGATTTGAACCCATGGAACACTTCTTGGAAGCAATCAAGGATTATGAGGATGTATTCAGCTATCCCGGTTCAGAGAAACTAGGGATCACAGACCTGGCAGTCCACACAATTCCCACCGAGGATCACCCTCCAATCCGCACACGCCAATACAAAATCCCTTACAAGCAGAGGCCCATATTTGACTCCATCATAGCCCAACACGAGAAAGAAGGAGTAATTCGTAAGGGCACAGGAGCCTGGCAGTCCCCAAGTCTGTTGGTGCCCAAGAGAACTCTTGTAGATGGAAAAACATTGCTGTCTTGGCGCATGGTGATTGACTTCCGGAAACTCAACAAAATCACCCGTCCAGAATTTTTCCCTTTACCAAGAGTACATGAATGTATAGATCAGATGGCTGGCTCAGAATTCTTCACAACTCTCGACCTGAAGAGTGGCTACCATCAGGTCCCTGTCCGAGAAGAGGATATTGAAAAAACAGGTTTCTCAACTCATAGTGGCAATTGGGTTTTCCAGCGTATGCCCTTTGGATTATCCAATGCCCCAGCCACCTTCCAAAAAATGGCCACCCACTTGATCCAAGCCCTGGGCTCCCAAAGAGCACTAGCATTCCTGGACGACATAGTTCTATTCCACCACACATGGCAACAACAGATCCATGACTTATGTGAACTGCTCAACCTTCTGCGACGGCACAATCTTAAACTACAGTTGATGAAATGCCACTTCCTCCAAAACGAAGTGACGTATTTGGGCCACCGGATCGGCACTGCTGGTATCAAACCTGATCTGCGCAAGATAGAAGCAGTACGAGCCTTCCCAGTCCCCAACACGGTGACAAAAGTCAAAGCGTTCCTTGGACTTTGTTCATACTACAGAAAATTTGTGAAGGGATTTGCCAAGGAAGCTAAGGCTCTTACAGACCTCACCAAGAAAAACGTTCCTTTTGAATGGGGGTCAAGCCAACAGCAAGCCTTCGACTCTTTGAAGGAGCAACTCATCAGTCCTCCCATCCTCCAGTTCCCAGATTTTGCTAAGGAGTTCATCCTGACCACCGATGCCTCAGCAAGTGGGCTTGGAGCAGTTCTGTCACAAATGCATGGCAAGGTGGAACACCCAGTAGCATATGCCAGCCGTTCCCTTAATAAAGCAGAAACGAAATATTCAGCCACGGAATTGGAACTTCTAGCTGTTATTTTTGAAGTACGATACTTCCATCAGTATCTGTGGGGTACACATTTTTACATTGGTGACTGACCATGCACCCCTCAGATATTTGCACCAGATGAAGGACACTAACTCAAGGATCCTCAGATGGTCACTCCTGCTAGAGGAATATTCGTACACTCCGAAGTACAAAGCAGGCACCAAAAACCTGAATGCCGATGGACTCTCGAGATCATTTCTAACGGTTCCTGTGGGAGTGATTGACCCATTAGAGTTGAAGAAAGCACAGGAGTCTGATCCTTACTGCAAGCAACATCAGGGAAAGCTGGGATACAATATGACAAACCAAGGACTACTGGCGAAAACCACGCCAGATGGCCTGCGTCTCATTATCCCAGTGACCCTGCATAAGAGGGCTTTAGCTATGGCTCATGATACTCCACAAGGGGGCCACTGTGGCTACACCAAGACGCTGGCACGCTTGAAAACCATGTGTTACTGGCAAAACATAGCAAAAACTGTCAAGGATTATGTCCGATCTTGTGATGAGTGTGCAAAGAGGAAGGATCACAACAGAATCAACCCACCCTTGGTCATCTTCTCTGAGCCTAACACCCCATTTGAGGCAATTTCAGTGGATATCATGGGCCCAATGAAACAAACACCGGATGGGTATAAATATATCCTGACCATCCTCGACCAGTTCTCCAGGTTTGTTCAATTTTACCCCCTCAAATCCCAAACTGCAGAGGAGGTAGCTCAGAAACTCACCTGCCATATAGGAAAATTTGGAGCCTGTAGGCGACTCCTGTCCGACAGGGGTTCGAATTTCACCTCCCAGCTCATCCAGCATTTGTGTGAGTTCTTCCAAGTGACCAAGATCCACACAACAGCCTACCATCCAGCGGGCAATGGTCGCTGCGAAAGGGTTCATAAGACAGTGGCAAAAATCCTCAGCCACTTCATTAACGGGGGTCAGGATGACTGGGATACCAAACTACCAATAGCAGAACTAGTAATTAATTCACACAAAAACGAGACCACTACATTTGCACCCTACACAGTGGTGTTTGGAAAGGAAATGCTCCTGCCAGCTAGGGAGGACTTCACTCTGCAGCCCACCATTGAGCCGTATGCCCTCCATGTCGAGGACCTCAGAGAAACCCTCACAAAATTGTGGGATGAAGTGGCAAAAATGCAGCAGGCAAACTCACAAAAGCTAAGAGACCAAAGAACAAAGCTCGGAAACCTCCTCAATTGAAAGTGGGAGATTTTGTGTTCCTCCACACACCCAAACTGGCAAAAGGAAAAACGAAAAAGTTCTCAACCTTTTGGTCAGGTCCCTACAAGATTACAGCAGTCCACTCACCCCAGAATGTTACCATTAAAATGGGACGTCTACTCAGCCGAGTGCACACATCCCGACTAAAACCATCCCATCGTAGGAACCTTCCGCAGTTGTGTGAATCACTAGGCTCGGTCGGCAGCAGTAATACGTCCACGGACATCGAGGATGAAGGTGAGGCCGGCCCACCAGTTAGGGGAAACCACCATATAAACCCCAGCCTACCTTCTACGACCAGGATACCCTCCCCCACCACATCTCCACAGTCCACCAACCATCCCCCACCAACACATCCTTATAATCTAAGACAACGTAACTAACGGGCTACTTCATTCCACAGGTTACGCTATTGGGACACCCCACAACAGCACTGCAAGGACTATCCCACACAAAAAATAAAAAAAATAAATAAAAAAAAATAAAAATAAATACTACTAAGTACTCATCTAATTTTTTACTATGTACTTTTGTGAACATTAATTTCTGAGCAGCTTTGCAGATGGCAATGCCCCATAACCTATATCCGCGAACCACAGCCGGGCGGCCGACTCCAAAAACTGCGTCACTATCGAACGGAGACGCTCATTCCCTCTTGAGACACGATTTTCGACATGAAGCCACCACCATCCAAACAACAGTGAGGTAATTGATGCGGCAATCAAGGTGTCGCACCAAGGTACGCATTTCTTCCTCAACCTTTTTGCATCTCATCCCCCATATATCTCATGTCCCTATTGTCATCATCAACGACGCATTCTTGTTTCATGTAGATTAGGTAGGTACCGATTATAATAGGAGATTAGGTAGTATTTCATGTTTCTTACGATTTACCAACAGGTATATATAGCATATTTGACTTATGTACTGTTTTCAGGTCTGTGTTATCCGTCACGAACACTTATTATTCCAGGTGCATAAAATCTCTTCAATACATTTCCTCTTGTTTCAACCCTGGAAATATATGAACATATTTCCCGCTGGCTAATTTTTGTTTCTACTAATCCTCTTACATTTTTACAGATAACAATAATAGGTAATTATATTATATCCTATATAAATTTGATTTTCCTTGCCCATGGCATTGTATAAACATGTTCGGGATCATTTTTGTTTCTACTAATACTCATATTTTTCTACATATTTCTACTAATACTCTGCTAACAATCCCGCATGCTCACTAACCCCCCTAAACGCATGATTTTCCCTTGGGTTAAGCTCTGCATGTGCGCTTATCGACGTCCAATTTTTACTGATAATTCTCGTTCAATTCGCTATAATTATGTAACTAAACTAGATACAAAATATATTATTATTATTTTGTTGGACACCAGTAGTACATAACGTATTAAGTTAATAGACTTCATATACCGTTTATTGTACGAACTATATAGAAATCATAATCAATTTCAGTAAACAAATAGATAGTTATTTCTTTTTCGTATTGTAGAAATCAATATCATAAGGCATATCAAATGTTGGCAAAGCCTAAGCGCAACTATTATGCAAATGTCCATATATTATTGAGCATGTAATATTCCATTATGTCTATATTCCCATGTGGCACTAGTTCAATCAATTTTCGTATACCTACCTCTATCGGAATTAGGGATCACCTTGGCCAAATGTTATACAAACAAAATTCTTCCTTTTCAAAATGCTCTCCACGGCGGGTAGGATTGGGCGCGTACGCGACGACGACACGACGAGACGCATCTCCCCGCGTACCGGAACACGATCGCGGTCGATGAATCTCCTATTGCCAACCCTCAGCAGCACTTCCAAGAGGTGCAACCAACTATCAGTCCTCGTTGGACCAGCACGAGCACTCGCCTAACTGCGTCATCTCTGCACACTCATCTTCATGTGCGCTTGGCTGTACCTGGGTACTCACATACATGATGTGTGTTCAGCCACTTGTGCACCCTTCCACATGTGCGTGCACTCAACTCATTGAACACACATATCCCTGCACACACCATCCAGATCCAGAACGGCCAGTTACCAGCTCCCCAACGAAGATCACTTGCCAGCACCACTCATCATCCGCAAGTAGCCTCTCCAGCGCACCACCTATACAGTCGGGAATTCCTAGGAGGATTATCCAGGCGAACCTAGCAAGATACTTCGGAGATGCCAACACTCGCTCTAATCATGCTAGAGGGGACTCACATCTATGCAGGTCCCCTTGGCGCATTTTGATTGCTTCACGCATCTCCTGATCCGCCTGAGGACAGCCGGTTCTCCCAAAGGGGGGAGAGATGTACCGAATGAAGTGCTGAGGTAAGCACCGCCGCACTCCGCAGGGGGGGGGGGGGGGGGGGGAACGGGCCTCCGAAAACCCGTGAGAGAGCAGTTCCGATCGAGGCCGCGTAGGATTCTTAATAAAAGCTACCTTACATTCAAGTGCCGTGTTTTCTTCTATTCTCCCGGCCAGTACAGGTACATATTTTGGTAGCTTTTATTAAGAATCCTACGTGGCCTCGATCGGAACTGCTCACTCACCGGTTTTCGGAGGCCCGTTCCCCCCCTGCGGCGTGCGGCGGTGCTTACCTCAGCACTTCCTTCGGTACACAGAGTATGGAGGGAAATTCAAACGCTCACTGAACATATGGTTGGATTTTTTTTACTCAGTGTTTTACACAGTGGCCCATGTGGCCTTATGGACGCAACGCCCCTGGCTGTGATTGTGCTTTCATATAAAAAGGCGATAGGTAATCCAAACGTTTCGATGATTCGAACAACCTCTTTCCCCAGTTCCGCTCGGATTAGCGCGATCCGCCTGTATTTATGTTTGTATTTGGTTTGGTGGTTGCCAAAATCGTCATAGACCAATTTCGTCTCGTTCATTAATTCTCCACTCGACTATTTCAAATGTTTCATTATATTTTAATTAATTTTTGTGTGAGTTTTTGTACAACCTCTAATGGTTTTTTTGAAAGTAGGTATTAATTTACAAATATAATAGGTAATTCACGTAATGTCAAGCACCTATTATTCAATATCAATAGTATTTTTATTGTTCTTTACGTAAAAACGAGAACATTTAATATACAAAAATTAGGTACCTATACCTGTAACAAAATTAAATTTGTAGGTAAGAACACAGGTTATTTTATTTACTTGTAATTTTGAAGAAAAAAGTGAATGGGTTGATTAAGGGTAAATGTCACGGGTTTAGTTCCAAGAACCGCCACCACGTTGTGCTTCGTAATGAGCCAATCCAATATTCGATTTATATCTTGGATGGGTCAACCGTTTTGAATCTGTAAAGTGCTCTGTAATCGTTAATGAGCAACCTCAAGTGGCGACATTCAGTTTTGAATTAAAAAAAAATTTTCATGGAGTTTTCGACATTATTTTACTTAATTTCAACTTTAAAAAAAAAGCAACTAGTACTTTTATAGGAAAAAAATCGAAAAATCCAAATCCGCTTTCAGATTGAAGATCGGATCTTTAGATCGAACGGCATCTGGGAAAATCACTGTAACAATAGAGGCCTATTGTTAGCCCTCTAATCCTCTACCTGGGCCCACCTTGCAACGATGCCTTCCCTTTCCTGTTGATTTGAGCTAGCAGGCGGACTGAGTTCACATCTAAGAGTGTATTTTTCCTTCTACATCTATTTCTTCAACTACAAGATTTGCTTGGCAGAATAGTCGGCTGCTGGATCAAATCGGGGTAAAGCCAAATTTTGGCTGAATCCTGTCAGGGTATCAAGGTTGGTTTTTAGCATCTGAATGGTATCTAGTTTTCTTGTATTACTAAATTACTATTTTCTAAGCTTTGTGACTGTAATTTCCATAATAATCCATTCAATACCTGATGATTTGCAGCGTTCTCATAATCTACCAAACCGTATGAAGTAAATAAACTCGCCACAAAATGAAGGAAGATCAATAAAAGCTTCAGGCAAAATTGTACTCCATAATATATTATGATGTCACTACGCTATTATCAGGTTGAAGATTGACAACTGACGCCTATGGAAATATCAATGGCAACGACTGACGGTAACAAATATCTCGAACGTGTGCGAGAGGTGCAATCGCTCATAATTATAAATCCGCCAGTCTAGTCGAAGTCCCTCTTTTCCGTTTCAAGGTGTGTAGATTCCAAAAATGCAATGTCCGTCCGTCGTACGCCGTCCGCCGTATCACGTTCACCGGCTTCATTTTCGGTCAAAAAAGTCGTTCTTTAGCACACATGCTCCATTTGGGCCCTAGTTGTGTCCCGAAACTTTGCAGCCCGATCGGAATATTCCCAGGGGTGTTATGAGTGAAATGTGGATAAAAATAGGTACTTTTCGTGTTTTAGTAACATGTTAGTAACATGAGCTTTTGAGGTATCTTTTTCCATGTTTTTGGGGACGAGAAGACCGAATATGAAGTCGATTTTGACCAAAGTGTGGAAAATTGAGGTTCTACCACAGGTTGAGCTGCCAAAATTGATTTTTTATGAGGCAAAAACCTGGAAAATCGTCTTAAATCACCATCAATTTGTATAATAACACTAGAAAAAGTGTCAACACGTGGATAAAGACTACCAGGCACTAGATTATTGGCACTACCGATAATCAGAGATAATTTGAAAAAAAAAAAAAAAAAAGGAGCGTGCCTATATAATTTGTGTTTTGGGGGCCAAAATTGGTGGAAACCACCAGAAATAGCTATTTCAATTATTTCACGTGAAAGAAACAATAAATGAACAGCCAACATTTCTGTAGGTGTGTCCAATAGAATAATAAACCAATGTGACAAGGACTTTGCAGTGTTTCTATAATACAAGTGGCACTTTGCCCCTGTAGGTACTGGAAAAGTCACTATTAGTCAAACGTCACTTGTAACTTGGCAGAAAGTTATAATATGGCATTAGTGGCCAAAAGTTTACTGGTGGTAAAAAAAATCAACACGGGGAGGGGGTAGTTGGAGGGGCTGCTCTAGATTACCAAATTGGTCCCGAATGGCACGCTAAAACTCTGAGATATATAACGGGGAAAAGCCTAGCAAGTATAATGAAGAAAATCGCACAGAAGGAAACGTAGGAATTGTTGGCGAGCTCTTTTTATTGGTGGGAAAAATATGAATAAAAAGCAATTTTCTAACAAATTAAAGGGTGCTACAGAAGATTAAGGCCCAAATTCCATTCAATCATACATTTGTACTTCGCAATTTTCTTAGTTACCATGAACCGAAATTAATGAAATTTGCTTTGTAGGTCCTGTTTGGGGTCTAGTTGGTCCGCGAAGCTCGGCGTTAGTGTCAGTCATCCCTAAGGGGTGAAGAATAGGGGTTGAAATTTTAAGAACGCCGTAGCACGAAAACTTTCAATAGAAGGGTATGGTTTTTTTACGTTTTTAAATTAATCTTGAACTAAAGCATTTTTTGAGACCACGCGCAGCTTTGTACGACCAGCCGTTCGTTTTCACCGAAGAGGTTCGTCAACATGATCGTGAATCAAACGGTATAAATCCGGCCCAGGTATCATCACTAGGGAGCACTTGATTATAATCACGGATGGCTGTATGAAGTCGAGCTTGTTGTTCTGTGATATTATTACATTTGAAAAATGGTGGTACTAAAAAAGGTAACTTCGACAACAATAACGAAAATAAATAAAATAACGATAACAAGTTACACGTTTTACGATTGTCAATAATAATAAAAAATGCATGCAATAACGATACTAACAATAAAAATGTTTAATAATCGTAATAACAATAACAAGAAGAAATTAAATCATAACAACGAAAAATATAATGAAAATAACAAGAATAAACCAAAAACTCTTAGGGCTTGAGGGGGGGGGGGGGGGGTTTAAAATGACGATAACCATAACAAAAATAAATAACTGACATCAATCTCATCTTTCTCCCCTGATAGCTTTCTGTACTTCCTGCCTGTCGGCCACCGTATTACCAATACTGCTGAGAATAATTCGACGGCATGAGATCAGAAATGTCGGTTTACCGCGTTTACCTCGCGTGCCCCACGAGAACACCAGGGGTAGCTGAGCCCTGCTCTTCCGCGTATGCGCCCTCGACGTGCCTTCGAGCTGCCCGTGCTCCGAATAAGCTCCAGGCTCACCCTGCTCCAAGCTAGTTGAGACCTCACACTACACCAAGCAAGTTCGCTTCAAGCAACAAATGAACTTGCTCGGGGCTAGCCCCAAGAGGACAGCACAAGCAAAGCTTTTTTTTCCTCTTCTATAACTACCACTCTGCTTCTGTGGAACTTCCAACGCACAGACCAACGTCCATTTCTTTCAATTCTGCAGGAGATTTATGAGATTCTGTTATGTAGCTTGTTCATTTATCTTCACTTCATTGTTCACAGTTCAGAGCTCTTTTTCAGAGACATATGTATGGAGAGTACGCAAGCTTGCCGTTTGCATGCAAAACAAAACAATAATTTGCAATTCCATGGAGAAGCGGCCTGTTTAACCTTCACCTGGAAACTTCGTTTCTCTTCATGCTCCCCCATCAGATCCAGAGAAAAAAGTTGCTCATTTATATTTTTTGATTATAATGAATTTGATGAATACCATAAATATCTGTTGAAGTAGGTACGAATCTAGTGTATCAACCTACACATCTTATACGAACTAAATCACTCGCAAAGGTAGAACTGCACAGCTAAATGTAGTTCCGCCTTACTAAGTAGGGGTTTGGTTGTTTCCTAAGTCATTCTTCAAGTCTCCTTACACCTGTTCAGTAGTGGTGCGAGGGATCTGAAAACGGTGGGGCACCAAACTAGAACACAAAACCAACAAATTTTTTTACAAAATACGTCAAGGCAACAACACCCTTCCCTTTATAAGATTGAGTGATATTCAGCAAAGGCTCATCTTTTGGTTTATTATTCTGTGAATAATACACCTATGTATTCGCTCAGCAAAAAATTTTTATAACACCCCCTCAAAATGTTTTCTTTTCCGTTTCAAGGTGCGTAGATTCCAAAAATGCAATGTCCGTACGCCGTATCACGTGTACAGGCTTCACAATGACACGTCGACCAGTACCTACTTGAATGGAGAAGCTATTGACTAGGAGCTAGGTAGGTACTTATCTGTGTGTTACGACGCCGATCAATCCACCAGACCACAAACAGCAAAAACAGGACAAAACACATGTAGGTACCACAAATCCAAATCTGTCATCGGAACCAGACCGAAAACAAATGCACAAAATTCGACGCAGAAAATGGAAAACTGACAGCAGACTTAGGTAACAGCTAAACTGAATTGTTTCCCGGAAAAAAAAAAATCGGAAGACGACTGAATTGAAAAATCGAATCGATTGTGAAAAAGACTGATTTTTGGGTGGAAATCAGATTCTGGGGACAGGGCCCAAAGTGGGTGTGGCGAACTACATTTTGGTTTATTATTCTGTGAATAATACACCTATGTATTCGCTCAGCAAACAATTTTTATAACACCCCCTCAAAATGTTTTCTTTTCCGTTTCAAGGTGCGTAGATTCCAAAAATGCAATGTCCGTCCGCCGTACGCCGTATCACGTGTACAGGCTTCATTTTCGGTCTAAAAAAGTCGTTCTTTCGCACACATGCTCCATTTGGGCCCTAGTTGTGTCCCGAAACTTTTCAGCCCGATCGGAATATACCCAGGGGTGTTATGAGTGAAAATGTGAATAAAAATAGGTACTTTTTGCGTTTTAACAACATGTTAGTAACATGAGCTTTTGTGGTATCTTTTTCCATGTTTTTGAGGACGAGAAGACCGAATATGAAGTCGATTTTCACCAAAGACGCGGAAATTGAGGTTTTACCAAAGGTTCAGCTCCCAAAATTGGTTTTTTATGAGTCAAAAACCTGGAAAACTGTCTGAAATCACCATCAATGTGTATAATAACATTGGAAAAAGTGTAAACAGGTGAATCAAGACCATTAAATTAATGCCACTACCAATGATCAAAGATGATTTAGAAAAAAAAAAAAGCGTACCTATTTCATGTTTTGGGGGCCAAAATTGGTGGAAATCATCAGAAATAGCTATTTCAATCATTCCACATGAAAGAAACAATACATTTAACAGCCAACAAAAATCTCTAGAACTCCAATAGAATAATAAACCCATGTGACAAGGACTTTGCAGCGTTTTTACTCTACTGAGCATGCGTCGACAGGCCACTTCTATAAGTTGCCATGTGAACACTAGGTCCCATGGCCTGGGAGTCTCAGGAGCCTAGGTTTTGATTTTGATTGCAGGTCATCAATTACTGTCGCTATATTCCGATAACATGCTTGGTCTACAGAGGTAACATGAAGGAACCACCATGGATGCTGTACTAGAATATTGAGTATCCGCAGCCAGAGAAATCTGGCGAGTCCCTGTTAAACTTTATGAAAAACGCTGCAGAGTCCTTGTCACATGGGTTTATTATTCTACTGCACACCTACAGAAATGTTGGCTGTACATTTATTGTTTCTTTCATGCGTAATAATCGAAGTACTTGGATATTTCTGATGGTTTCCATCAATTTTGGCCCCTAATAAACACGAATTAGGTACGCTCCTTTTGGTTTATTATTCTGTGAATAATACACCCTATGTATTCGCTCAGCAAAAATTTTTTATAACACCCCCTCAAAGATTTTTCTTTTACGTTTCAAGCTGCATAGATTCCAAAAACCCTGCAAAGTCCTTGTCACATGGGTTTATTATTGTATTGGACAAACCTACAGAAATGTTGGCTGTTCATTTATTGTTTCTTTCATGCGTAATAATCGAAGTACTTACTTGGATATTTCTGATGATTTCCATCAATTTTGGCCCCTAATAAACACGAATTAGGTACGCTCCTTTTGGTTTATTATTCTGTGAATAATACACCCTATGTATTCGCTCAGCAAAAAATTTTTATAACACCCCCTCAAAATTTTTTCTTTCATGTTTCAAGGTGCGTAGATTCCAAAAATGCAATGTCCGTCCGCCGTACGCCGTATCACGTGTACCGGCTTCATTTTCGGTCCAAAAAATTCGTTCTTTCGCACACATGCTCCATTTGGGCCCTAGTTGTGTCCCGAAACTTTTCAGCCCGATCGGAATATACCCAGGGGTGTGATACCTATGAGTGAAAATGTGTGTAAAAATAAGTACTTTTTGCGTTTTAGCAACATGTTAGTAACATGAGCTTTTGAGGTATCTTTTTCCATGTTTTTGGGGACGAGAAGACCGAATATGAAGTCGATTTTGACCAAAGACGCGGAAATTGAGGTTTTACCAAAGGTTCAGCTCCCAAAATTGGTTTTTTATGAGTCAAAAACCTGGAAAATCGTCTTAAATCACCATCAATGTGTATAATAACATTGGAAAAAGTGTAAACAGGTGAATCAAGACCATTAAATGGTACTACCAGCGATCAAAGATGATCTGAAAAAAAAAAATCGCGTACCTATTTCATGTTTTGGGGGGCCAAAATTGGTGGAAATCATCAGAAATAGCTATTTCAATCATTCCGCATGAAAGAAACAATAAATTTAACAGCCAGCAAGAATCTCTAGAACTCCAATAGAATAATAAACCCATGTGACAAGGACTTTGCAGCGTTTTTTTTTTCAAATTATCGTTGATCATTGGTAGTGCCATTTAATCGTCTTGATCCACGTGTTAACCCTTTTCCCAGTGTTATGATACAAATTGATGGTGATTTCAGACGATAATGCAATGTCTGTACGCTGTCCGCCATACGCCGTACGCCGTACCACCTGTACCGGCTTCATTTTCGGTCTAAAAAATTCGTTCTTTCGCACATATGCTCCATTTGGGCCCTAGTTGTGTCCCGAAACTTTGCAGGCCGATCGGAATATACCCAGGGGTGTTATGAGTGAAAATGTGTGTAAAATTATGTACTTTTTGCGATGTAGCAACATGTTGGTACCTAACATGAGCTTCTGAGATATCGTTTTCCATGTTTTTGGGGACGAGAAGACCGAATATGAAGTCGATTTTGACCAAAGAGTGAAAAATTGAGTTCTACCAAATGTGCAGCTCCCAAAATTGATTTTTTATGAGTGAAAAACCTGGGAAATCGTCTGAAATCACCATCAATTTGTATAATAACACTGGAAAAAGTGTCAACACGTGGATCAAGACGATTAAATGGCACCACCAATGATCAAAGATAGTTTAAAAAAAAGAGAAAAAAAGGAGCGTAGGTACCTATTTCATGTTTTGGGGGCCAAAATGAATGGAAACCATCAGAAATAGCTATTTTGATTATTAGGCATGAAAGAAACAATAAATGAACAGCCAACATTTCTGTAGGTTACCTATGTCCAATAGAATAATAAACCCGTGTGACAAGGACTTTGCAGCGTTTTTGGAATCTACCCACCTTGAAACGGAAAAGAAAAAATTTTGAGGGGGTGTTACAAAAATTTTTTGCTGAGCGAATACATAGGTGTATTATTCACAGAATAATAAACCAAAATGCAACGTCCGTCCGCCGTCCGCCGAATCACGCATAACTACTTCGTTTTCGGTCTAAAAAATTCGTTCTTTCGCACCCATACTCCATTTGGGCCCTAGTTGTGTCCCGAAACTTTGCAGCCGGATCGGAATATACTGTTATGAGAACACGAAGCTACCAGAACGAACGAACGCTTTATTAAGTCAAACAAACAAGCAACTTTTACACGAACTTCTTTCAGCAACTTTTCTACCTGACACGAAAAACTAGACAACAACTTTTTTAATGACGCTCGCGTCCACAGTTACCAAGTTGAACACCTGATCACTACAATACCCAAGGGTGCTATGGGTGAAAATGTGCATAAATGTAGGTAGTTTTTGTGTTTTAGTAACATGTTAGTAACATGAGCTTTTGAGGCATCGTTTTCCATGTTTTTAGGGATGAGAAGATGATGATGTCGATTTTGACCAAAGAGTGGAAAATTGAGGTTCTACCAAATGTTTAGCTCCCAAAATTGATTTTTTATTAGTCAAAAACCTGGGAAATCTTCTGAAATCACCATCAGTTTGTATGTATAATACCTACTAGAAAAAAATGCGTTGCCGTAGGGGGCGTCTAGCCGCCAGTGGTTTGTGTTCATGACGGTACGTTTATTGTCGAATGAAATCTGGGGGACACCCCCAGACCCCCGGATTATAACAGTTTAGATCAAGGATCAAAGCAAGGAAACATGGAACATGTTTTTCGAATAGGTACCTACATGATAACAGAGGATATGGAGATAATTATGTAGAAAAACGTCTGCCAATTCGAGTAGGCACTATAGCTTCCTCACTTGAATCACATGAACGTATAGACTAGTTGGGTAGGTTCGTTATGATGCGGGACCATCTGCGATCCAACCCGCGTGTACCCTCAAAATTTCATCTCTCTACGACTATTTTTCGCGTAGTTAGAAGTGCTATAAGGAAAAGGTCAACATTTCATGTTAGCGCATGCGGAGAGGGAAAATACAGTAAGATTCCAATGAAGTTCAGACGGATCCATCGATGTATTATACTGATCGACCCTCCAAATGTGAACTCATTTCAACGATAATTAAGGTAGTTATGGGCACTCCAAGTATTTCACGTTTGCGCATGCGCAGACTAAACAATTTTCATGATTTTGAAACTGGACCATCTGCGATCCAACCCGCGTATACCCTCAGAATTTCAGCTCTCTACGACTATTTATCGCGTAGTTAGAAACGTTACAAGGAAATTATTACAATTCTATGACCAGTTCTTGGCTCAGGGCAACAATGATTAGAACCACCACCACCACCAAGTCTCCAACTTGTATTCGTTATCCCAGTTCGAGATGAGTTCACTGTAATGAATACGTCATAATATTCCGTGTATCCAATAAAGTATGTTCTTTCGATAAACGCGTGCATAAATTACCCACCTTAAAGACACAATAGAAATGGTCAACATTTCATGTTCGCGCATGCGTAGATTTAAGTTACATTACCATGCCAATGAAATTGATTTGGAACTACCAAAGTATTATTCCTGACCGACCCTCCAAGTTTGAATTGATTTCAACGATATTAAATTTAGGGTAGTTATGGGTGTTCCAATTATTTCACGTTTGCGCATGCGCAGTCGAAAGTTACGGTAATTTATCAATGATTTTGGTATGGGACCATCTGTGACTCAACCCGCCGCTACCCTCGAAATTTCAGCCCACTTCGACCATTATTTCGGTATTTATGGGTGTTGCAAGGAATTACCACAGACAGACAGACAGACACGGAACCAAATATGTTCCTCGATGTCTGAAACGGAAAATGGTATTTGGAAATTTTCATTTTGGAGGACATGAACTTTTTTTACTCAATCACGAATCCAAGGCTTCGCTGCCTTCGGTAGTGAGGAAGCAAAAAAACGTCGTGGGATTTCCAAGCCTCGGACCAGCGACCTAACTCAATGTGATGTAATACACGTCCTCAGCTGCTATTGGCGTTCTTAGGGTAGCTACAACCCCCTCGGCAGTTGACGGCTGAGTGGGCCATGCTCTCCTCAGAGTTGGGTGGCAGGAGTGGGGTAGAGGGAGAACTATGCGGGCGACGGGGAGAGGAGGGAGTTCCCTCGGACTGGACTGGACTGAACGATTTTGAGCCTGGTTTACTCCCGTAAAAACATGTTCCATGTTAAAATGTCAACACGTGGATGAAGACGATTAAATGGCACTACCAATGATCAAAGATAATGTGATGGAAACCATCACATGGCTTATTGTTGACACGAGTTAAAAATTGGGTTGTTACGTTCAAGTTGTTGGATGTACGGCTTGGTGAAATATAGTTATCCATTATCCAAATCAGTAACAATCAAAATTGTGATGTGAGTCAAAGGGTGAATTCAGTGGAATCGGATCTGGTGTCTGTAAGGAACCAAATAGGTGAGCTTGTTTCAAATTGGAATATCGAATCAGTACAGGAGACTCAGTGCGATGTTCTTACACAGAGAATAAACTCTATAGAATCGGATATTGATGTTATAAAGGCTCAGCTTAGCCAATTGATTTCCCGTCTGAACAACCCTACGCTTCATCAAGTACATCCACCATCTGACCTGATAGGACAATTCCCACCTGTTGACGTTCATCAACCAGTCAGTACACAATTCCCAAAACCCACAAAATTTGATGGTTCCATTTCTTGGGAGGAGTATTGCACCCAATTTACCATCATTGCTAATGCTAATAGGAATGATAAGGAAATGGGAGAGCACCTAGTTGCTTCTCTTTCTGGAGCGCCCTTAGCAGTAGTCCACAATCTTCCTAAGGAACATCAGGCTAGCTTCCACAGATTAGCAGAGGCGTTCCAATTGCGTTTTGGCTCAGAGCACCTTAATTCTTTATTGCACTCTAAATTACAGGCTCGCAAGCAACGCAACTGTGAGACACTGGCAGAATTAGCGACGGATATTGAGCGACTCACAAGAGGTGCATTTCCGGACTGTCCTCCTGAGGCAGTTGAGAGGATTGTGGTCAGGTCTTTCATTCATGCAATCAAGGACGCACGTGTAACGGCATCGGTCAGTACTTCATCACCTAAGTCTATTCGAGCAGCTTTACTGAAAGCACGGAAGTATGAGTCTGAATATCCAACTTCATCTGAACGGTTAGTTACGCAAAATATATCTGGTCTGTCTAGGTGCTATCTGTGTAAGGCAGTAGGCCATTTCCGCAAGGAATGCCCTAAACGAAACCAGTCGGAAAACTAGTTCAGCCGAGGCAATGGGCCATGCCCTGGCTTACACTCTGACTGGCCCAGACAATAAGAAGAAGAAACAACCACATGTTGTGTTTGTAGAGGTAGAGTTAGGGGGACGTCGGTGTGATACAGGGGCAACAGTTTCCATACTGAGACCTGATGTTGCGCAAACCCATGGGCTACCAATTACTAGACCATCTACATCAGGGCAAAGAAACGTAAAAGTTATTGGGGAGTGTATTGCCTCAGTAAGAATTGCCAACATGAGAGTTGAGCACAATTTTTTTATTTTGGAAATCAGTGACAAAGGAATTTTGGGATTGGATTTTTTGGAACAGGTTGGGGCACGGTTAGATCTGCCGCAGAAAACACTTTCTTTTCAAAATCAGGAGGTACCACTCTTTAATAAATGCCAATGTGTTGAGAGGGGGCTTCAGCTGATAGTTGAGTCCCAAAACACGTCCTGGATAGAGATGGCATTGGCTGATTCAGCTTTGGAGAAAGGAGGACACGAATACAATGTGGCTGTTTCACTCCTGACAAATTACGCTGACATTTTTGCGATTGGGGATCGACCGTTAGGACGCTGCACAATTTTAGCTCACTCCATTGATACAGGTGACACAAGACCGATCAGACAAAACCCTAGGAGGATTCCATATTTTCAGCAACAGCATGTGGATCAGCTGGTAAAGGAAATGGTGGAGCAGGGCGTCATCAAACCATCACAGAGTCCGTGGGCATCCCCCATAGTTTTAGTCCCTAAGAAAGATGGTTTAACTAGATTCTGTGTTGATTACCGCCACCTAAATTCAGTGACCAAGAAGGATTCTTATGCCATTCCTTGTATTCTGCTGCCTCAATCTGAAAAGCAGGTACTGGCAAGTTGCCATGAGTGAGTCAGACAAAGAGAAGACTGCATTTACTTTGTACGGTAAAGGATTATGGCAGTTCAAGGTTCTTCCTATTGGCCTATCAAATGCTCCAGCCATCTTTCAGAGGTTGATGGAGAGAGTCATACCAACTAACCTCGCTCTTGTATACTTGGATGACATTATTGTCCATGGAAAGGACTTCACTGATGTCATGCAGAAGCTGGAGGGGGTATTTTTGAGACTGAAGGGAGTGGGCTTGCAAGTCCATCCCAAGAAATGTTCGTTCTTTCGCAGAGAAACGCAATATCTAGGACACGTCATATCTGGCAATGGAGTTTCCACGGATCCTAAGAAAACGAAGGCAGTAGAACAGTGGCCCACTCCAAAGAACAAAACAGAAGTCAGGTCATTCATGGGCATGTGCTCCTATTATAGGAGGTTCGTGAAGGATTTTGCCACAATTGCTCGACCCCTTTACAAGTTGATGGACAACCACAGTCCCTTTGGTTGGGACGATAATTGTGAAGACAGCTTCCGACAGCTCAAGAAAGCCATGACGTCATCACCCGTCCTAGCTTTTCCAGACCTGGCAAAACCATTCGTTCTGGATTGTGATGCGAGTGCACATTCGGTTGGAGCTGTTCTCTCGCAGAAAGTTGGGGACGACGAAAAGGCTGTTGCATATTTCAGCAGGGCATTATCGCAGCAGCAGAAAAACTATTGTGCAACAAGACGGGAACTTCTGGCTGCAGTTTTAAGTATTGAGCACTTTCATGAATACCTCTACGGGACCCATTTCACTATGAGAACTGACCATGCATTCCTAACGTGGCTGGCATCTTTCAAACGACCTGAAGGGCAACTTGCTAGGTGGCTGGAAATGCTTCAAACCTATTCCTTTGGAATAGTCCACAGGTCAGGGAAAAAAACATGGAAATGCTGATGGACTTTCAAGGCGCCCCTGGGGGGTTCAATGAATGTTCATTCTGTGATAGGAAGGAAACCCTCAGAAAGGAGGTCAATGTGATTACCAAGGAAGCCTGGCAGCCGGCAGAATGACAGGACAACACCATAAATACTGTAATCTCCATGTTGCAAAAAGACAGTAGACCAACTCCAGATAACTGACACCTCTGGACCCTAAAGTTAGACAATTGTAGCCCGTCGGGACTCCCTGCATACCAGAGACGGGGTGCTGTATCACAAGTGGGAGAGACCTCGCGGTGGAAGCTACTGGCAACTGGTTGTACCAGAAAGCCGTGTGTCTCACGTGCTGCAACAATGCCACAATAGCACTACCGGCGGTCATTTCGGGTTCAAGAAGACTCTTGGTAAAGTCCGTCAGTGCTACTACTGGCCGGGTATGGGAGCAGATGTAAAAGCTTGGTGCAAGACCTGTATTGACTGCCAGAAGACAAAGGGACCCAGACAGAGACAACCAGCTCCCCTACAGCAGTTCATGGTAGGCGGACCCATGGAGAGGATTGGAATGGACATTTTAGGCCCCTTCCCACGAACTAACAGAGGGAATCGATTTGTCCTGGTCATTTCTGATTATTTCACTAAGTGGCCCGAAGTTATTGCTGTTCCAAATCAGGAGGCCGAAACTATTGCAGCCGTGCTCGTGGAACAAGTATATAGTCGTCATGGGATCCCAACTGAAATTCATACAGACCAGGGACGGAATTTTGAATCTAAATTGGTCAATGAAATGACTAAGCTCCTCGGAACACGCCACACACGATCCACACCAATCCACCCCCAATCTGGAGGTCTTGTTGAACGCCTCAATCGAACTATAACAAAATACCTGATGGCATTCATTGACTCCAAACAAAAGAATTGGGATGAGTTGTTGCCGTTGTTTTTGTTGGCGTACAGGAGTGCTCCTCATGTCTCCACGGGATTTTCTCCTTCACTAATGACCTATGGAGGAGAACTCCAGCTACCTGAGGAATTGGTAAGGCCTACCTTGAATGACCCGTAACTCTCAACGCCTTACGTATTCCGGTTACGGAAAGACATGGCTGACATTCGGGAATTCGCTCGTCAAAACATGGGCCTAAAGATGCGCAGTCAAAAAGAACGATTTGACAGACGTGCGCTATCGAAACAGCAAACGCTCCAGTTACCATCACCCAAAGAATGAGCTGTCACATCATAAGAGAGCACTATCCACTCGTTGCAGCTGAGGCAATCACCATCCACAAAAGCGAAGGTCAAACTTATGAAACTGCCTGCATTGACTTCCGTTACAAATCTCCATTCAGCAGGAAAAGGTCATTGCTGTACGTAGGTTGAGCAGAGTCGCCAAACTAAGTACAGTGGAATCCGCTTATATGACACCGGTTAAGGGAGACAGCCGCTTGTATGAGACAAAACAGGAATCCCCGAATCAAACGTATCTTATCTATGTTGTTTAACTTCGCCTTACTGTTACAATAGGCGTTTATTTGAGACAAGATTATCTTCACAACACGAGTTTGTAAACATGGCCGTCGCCGTTTCGGGTCGTTTGTTGACTCAGTTATTCCAGGGGTCCGAGTTATACCGTACTGTGCTGCTGCAGTGCGACTGGTAGCAACAAGCGAAAGCTCCCGGTCATCGGTAAAGCTCTGAAGCCTCAGTGTTTCAAAAACCTTAATGTGGACAATTTGCCTGTTTCTTATCATGCGAACAAAAATGCATGGATGACCGGTGCGCTTTTTTAAGTGGTTGGACGAGTGGGATGCGGAACTGCAGAAGGGGTCACGAAAAATTTTACTACACTCTGCTCAGTTGAGGAACATCCACATTGAATTTTCACCTCCCAACACGACCTCACTCATCCAATCACTCGACATGGGAATCATCAAAAATTTAAAGTTCACTACAGGGCCATGTTGGAGCACAATATTCTTCAAGAGATTGAAGACAGCACTGCAGATCCAACCACGACAGCTCTAAAGTGTCGATTTTACAGGCAATTCAGTTCGTCGCTGACAGCTGGCGGAGAGTGAGAAGCCAAACGATTTCTACCAGCCATGAATTTTACATGGATAATTTACATATGTATACACAATTTTAATTTACATATGTACGAAATGCATACACTGACCAAATAAACAATTGCGTTTCTTGGAAATGTTGATTTTTGGTTTTATAGAGCCAACTTCGCTTTTCTGAGACGGCCGCTTAAGAGAGACAAAATGGCTCCGCCCGGTGTCCACGAATTACACTGTAGGTACCTACCTACCTAACTTGTTTACAATAGCACGCTTTGTTCCCCCAAGCAAACCAAGAACTAAACTCATGTGACTTTGCAGCGTTTTTTAAACCTATTTACAAAAAGTTATTTGTATCATATTTTTTGTCTCGTACTTTCATCTTTTTTAAAAATTTTAAATTTTTAAATTTTTTTTTTAACCGCGCACTGCTTTTCTCCAATTCCAGAAAATATCAATTTTCCAGCAGCTCTGAAGCTTCCGGTCCGCCAACCCAAAACAAAGTTGACAAGTCATTCATGGTCGCAATCTGCACATGCGACGGTGAACTGAGCATGAGCGGGACCAGTGAATGTCACGGATTTTAGTAAGAAATATTTTCAATAGAAAACCGTCAATTGGATTGCCGTCGGGGGCAATCCAATATTCGGTTTATCTCTTGAACGGATCAACCGATTTTCAATCTGTAAAGTGTTCTGTAATCGTTATAAACAACCACAAGTGCGTACCTTCAGTTTTGAATTTTAAAATTTTTTTTCATGGAGTTCCCGAGATTTTTTTACTCAATTTCAATTTTTTTGAAAAAATCAACTAATACTTTTGTAGCAAAAAAAGCGAAGAATCCAAATCCGTTTTCAGATTGAAAATCGGATCGTCAGATCGAACGGCATCTGGGAAAATCACTATAACAATAGGGGCCTATTGTTAGCCCTCTAATCCTCTGGGGGGGCTCCTCCCCTAGGCTGGTGCGTCGTTGACTTTCTACTTCCACCTGGTGAGAGTCTACCAGGGTCCTGGGGAAGTTTTCTAGAACCAGGGGTCTGGGGAGTTGGTGGATATCCAGCTTCATTATATCTAATAGTTGGACTTTTTTCAACAAGGTAAACCGACATTTCTGATCTAATGCCGTCGAATCATTCTCAGCAGTATTGGTAATACACTGGCCGACAGACAGGAAGTATAGGAAGCTATCAGGGGAGAAAGATGAGATTGATGTCAGTTATTTATTTTTGTTATGTTTATTGTCATTTTAACGCCCCCCCCCCCCCCCCACCCAAAGGGTTTTTGGTTTATTCTTGTTATTTTCATTATATTTTTCGTTGTTATGATTTAATTTCTTCTTGTTATTGTTGTAACGATTATTGAACATTTGTATTGTTTTATCGTTATTGCATGCATTTTTTTAAATATTTATTGACATTCGTAAAACGTGTACTAACTTGTTATCGTTATTTTATTCATTTTCGTTATTGTTGTCGAAGTTTTTAAAACATCTAAAAAATTTTATTCTTGCTACCTTTTATTGTTCATACTGTCTTCCAAAATTTTTTTTAATTAAAGAAAAAACGCTGCAAATTATATATAACGGTTTATTATTTACCTGTATAATATGCCCCTTCTTCGTAGATCACTGTTTTCTGTGGTCCATACCTACCCTCGAGCTACCCCCTGGAAAGCCCTGAACCGAGTAGTGGAGAGTACTGGAGCCGGCCCGGGAATTACAGTTTCATACAAATGCGCGGGATTCAATAATTCAATCATTAATATTATTTGTTGTTATTCATGTAGCGTTTGTTAAAGTTGCAAAAGAAATTAAATAATATCTTCAAATGAAATAATATCACAGAACAACCAGCTCGACATCATACAGCCATCCTTGATTATAATCAGGTGTTCCCCAGCAATGCTATCTGGGCTGGATTTCTCAGTCAGTTTTTCGATACCCGTGTTCAAGAGTAACAACAATCTTAAAACTGAGAACAACCCTCAAAACGGCAATGGAAAATAACGGCCGTCAAATCCAGCAGGATATTTTGTCGCCAAGGAACTTCGAAATGACGGCCCGGTGACGGTGAGCGATCTGTAGGCGTCTGAACGTTGACCCATTTTTACCGATTTTTGGCCCTTATAAACTTGACAAATGTGTCAAATTTGGCCCACTCTGTTTTCGCGAATCACCATCGCACACAATGTCAGGTGAAATAATATTAGTTTTAGCCCATAATACGAACTTTTGACCCCCCCCCCCCCCATCAAAATTTAACCCATATTCTTGTACGAAAAACAATAGAAACGTTATTTTTCCATCTTTACTCACCCTTCCATACAACTTTCAGTGATTTTATATCAATTGTTCGCAATTTTAGCCGTTTTTACTCAAAAACTCAAATTAGACAGACCCCCTTAGAATTTTTAAAAATTGCTCGTCTTCGAACTCATCCTTCTGTTTGGCAGTAAGAACATTTTGGCGAAATTTGGAATTTCCCAGGTTTTTGACTCATAAAAAATGAATTTAGGGAGCTTAACCTTCGTTTCAACCTCAATTCTTCACTCCGGTCAAAATCAACTTAATATTCGGTCTCCTCGCCCTTAAAAACACGGAAAACACCTCACCGCAAGCTCATGTTAACTAGAACCTCAAAAATCCCTCGAAAACCCCTATTTTTACAACCACTTTTCTCCCATAACACCCCTGGGTATATTCCGATCGGGCTGCAAAGTTTCGGGACACAACTAGGGCCAAAATGGAGCCTTTGTGCAGAAGGAGGAATTTTTTAGACCGAGATTGAAGTGGTTATGCGTGATACGGCGGACGGCGTACAGCGTACGGACATTGCATTTTTGCAATCTACGCAACTTGAAACGTAAAAGAAAGAAATTTGAGGGGGTGTTATAAAAATTGTTTGCTGAGCGAATATATACGTGTATTATTCACAGAATAATAAACCAAAAACGCAATGTCCGTCCGCCGTATCACGCATAACTACTTCATTTCGGTGTAAAAAATTCGTTTTTTTTGCACACAGGCTCCATTCAGGTTCTACTTGTGCCCCAAATTTTTTCAGCCCGATCGGAATATACCCAGGGGTGTTGTTAGTCAAAATGTGTATACAAATAGGTACTTATTTTGTATGTTTCAATTACATGAGGTTTTGAGGTATCGTTTTCCATGTTTTTCTGGGACGGTAAGACCGAATATGAAATCGATGTTGGCCAAAGAGTGGAAAGCTGACGTTCTACCAAAGGTTCAGCTCCCAAAATAGATTTTGTTATGAGTCAGAACCTGGGAAATCGTCTGAAATCGCCATCAATTTGTATAATAACACTAGAAAAAGTGTCAGCACGTGAATCAATGGCACTACCAATGATCAAAGATAACTTTAAAAAAAAGGAGCGTACCTACCTAATTTGCGTTTTGGGGGCCAAAATTGGTGGGAACCATCAGAAGTAGCTATTTCAACTATTTCACATGAAACAAACAATAAATGAACAGCCAACATTGCTGTAGATGTCCAATATAATAATAAACCCATGTGACAAGGACTCTGCAGCGTTTTTCAAATGGAATAATATCACAGAAGAACAAGCTCGACTTCATACAGCTATCCGTGATTATAATCAGGTGCTCCCTAGTGATGATATCTGGGCCGGATTTATACCGTTTGATTCACGATCATGTTGACGAACCTCTTCGGTGAAAACGAACGGCTGGTCGTACAAAGCTGCGCGTGGTCTCAAAAAACGCTTTAGTTCAAGATCAATTTAAACACGTAAAAAAACCAAGCCCTTCTACTGAAAGTTTTCGTGCTACGGCGTTCTGAAAATGTCAGCCCCTATTTTGAACCCCTGAGATGACTGACACTAACGCCGAACTTCGAGGATCAACTAGACCCCGAACGGAACCTATAACCCGAATTTCATCAATTTTGTTTCATAGTAACTAAGAACATTGCGAAGTTCAGATGTATCATGGAATGGAATGGGCCTTAATCTTCTGGAGCACTCTTTAATTTTTTAGAAAATTGCTTTTTATTCTTATTTTTTAGAAAATTGATTTTTATTCTTATTTTTCCCACCAATAACATCGAGTGCAATTTTGCTTGAACCTTTTATTGAACTTCCTTGATTTTACGGCGATTTTTTTTATGGCTTCATAGGGTTTGGTGGACTATGAGAACCCTGCAAATCATTAGTTACTGAATGGCTTATTATGGACTGTCCAGTCACATAGGTACTAAGAAAGTAATAATTTAGAAAATGAAATCATAGTAAGAAAACTAGATACCAGTCAGATGCTAAAAACCAAACGCCCTTCTTGATACCCTGACAGGATTCAGCCAAAATTTGGCTGTATCCTGATTTGATCCAGCAGCCAACTATTTCTGCCAAGCAAATCTTGTAGTTGAAGAAATAGATGTAGAAGGAAAAATACACTCTTAGATGTGAACTCAGTCCGCCTGCTAGCTCAAATCAACAGGAAAGGGAAGGCATCGTTGCAAGGTGGGCCCAGGTAAAGGATTAGAGGGCTAACAATAGGCCCCATTGTTATAGTGATTTTCCCAGATGCCGTTCGATCTAATGATCCGATCTTCAATCTGAAAGCGGATTTGAATTCTTCAATTTTTTTCCTACAAAAGTATTAGTTGCTTTTCTTTAAAAGGTTGAAATTAAGTAAAATAATTTCGGGAACTCCATGAAAAAAAAATTTTAAATTCAAAACTGAATGTCCGCACTTGTGGTTGTTTATAACGATTACAGAACATTTTACAGATTGAAAATCGATTGACCCGTTCAAGAGATAAATCGAATATTGGATTGGCTCATTTTGAAGCACAACGTGGTGGCGGTTCTTGGAACTAAACTCGGGACATTTACCCTTAAAAACTGGCGTCCAGGCTGTCTTCTTTTTGTATAGGTGTGGGCTGGAGAAGGCGTAAGTAGCCAAAAAATTCGGCCACGGAAATACGCCGACGTAATTTCGCCGCAAATACGCCATGTGTGTGGGACCAGCCTTACACGGCGACCGTCCGGTGTGATGACGGCAGTTGGGTACTGTGCAACGACACGGCGATTCGGCGAACATCATTTGACAATTCAGCAAAAATGTATACATTATGCTTCCGAGAAAATTGAACGACTAATTTTTCTTAAAATGAGAATCTCAGATTCAATTAGTTTTACTCATTATAAAATCTTGTGATGTATTGTAACTTGCTTCGACACTTTTGAAATAAGTAGGTACTTAGGTAGGTACTTATTCTTCAAGTGGTACGATATCACAAATATTCAAAACACTTATATGAATGCCTGTAATCCTATAATCTATAACTTATAACCTATGATCTACAATCTATAACTATAATACTATTACGCTTATAATTAATCCTATTGCTACACTCCTCATCCATCCTTCTATTTTGTCATTTTTGAACCTCTCAGTTTCAAATCCATGCGCATCAATATTCTCCATCTATCCGCCGAATGGACCCACCAACTAATTATATACATCATTAATAGGTGAGGGTTAATTGTCTGCCCGACTTGGTGGACGTTTTTTCATTCGTGCCTAAAACGCAGAAGATGAGTGGAAAATTTTCCACATCATATTCAGGATCATCATTTTTTTACCCTTGCATTGACAAATTTCAGTTAGGCGCAATATAACGAGATATGGTATTGTAATAGGTACCTAATTCAATTGTACCATAGATACTGTTGATACTTATTATAGTTTAAAATAGGTATGTACCTACACTAGAACTCATATTGCTCGTCTGTGATGTACATCTAAAAACGAGATCATCACACACCAAGTTTTGACCTCTGACATGAAAAGGGGCGACGTCATAATTTGACTGCCACCAGGTTGGTGAAGGGAGGTTACAGCGATGACCTTGCTTGAATAAAAGGCTTCCATATATATATATATATTCGGTAGTGAGGAAGCGAAAAAGTATACGTCAGGTACGCTCGTAAATTCATTTATGATTTGAGTAGGTAGGTAGGTACCTATGAAAGGTCGAACGTCAATGACGAGAAATGAGGGGAGAGCTGGCCCGTGAACAGAGGTTCAACCGTCGAGTCCTGTTTTTTTTTTTCCTTGATGAGGAAGAAACCCACCGAGGATGGGCAAAAAATACAGGTTGCTATTTTCCGTCGATATTTATAAAACGGTGATTCAGACTAGTTGTTGTCGTTTCTTTTGTATCCCTTCCTTCCTCTGAAGGACTCGAGTATATCGATTCATTCTGGTCTCTGGTCATTGCTGTCAGTCAGGCCTTTACCAGGAACTGTGACACTGGATTTCAAATGACTGCCTCAGAAGTATCTGTTCTTGGTAAGTGCTTATTGAAGTTAAGTATTCATGATACATCTTCAAAAGTTTATGAACTCTAGCATAAATCCGTCGTTAACAGTCGGGAGTTATAAGTACCTACGTAGTTACCTACCTAAGCAGTTTTGTTGTGGTTCGTCGAAAATGGTGGTAGAAGGTGTAATTTTAGAGAATTTACAGGAAAAATACGCAATTGCAATGAGTCCAAAATTTATAGTAGGTATGTACAGAATTTTCAATAAATCTGTTGGATCTTTTCCTCTAGGTACCTACAGAAAATTCTGAATCCTTCAATTTTGTTTGTTTGTTTTAAATCTCGTAACGCATTAAGAATTTTCTGTATAATAGATAAGGTGTGACCAACTATTCTTTAGTACAAAAGTAGCGCGCGGAATGCTAAATTTTGGTAATGAACTTCGAGTACTTTTACGTTTTCAGTGGCTAATGCCCTCTCATGGCTATATATATATATAGCCAGTGAATTCAGGATGGTCTGAAACGGATTTTGGTATAAAAATCTTTCGGAAATTAAAATTTTGGACCGAGAACAATAGCTTCCTTTTCTTCGAAAATTCGCTAATTAGCCAGAGTACTTACATGAGTTGTAGTAGAAGAACAGTGGCACAATTATTCCTGAAATAAACTGAATTTTCTTAATCTCTTATTAAATATATTCCTTTTAACCTTTCAACTTCTGTTTTCTTTTCTCTCTTGATTTCTATGGTTTCTTCTGTTACAAAGGCACCTAGGTACTGGTTAATTTCAGGAGTAAATTCAATGTCGTTATTGTTGCCTTCTACTTTTACGTAATGGCAGTGCTTGACCAGACCTTGAATAATTTCTTTTTCGCATGCACTACACGTGTTGAGTTGGGCATAAATAGGTACGTCCCGATATGCAGGGGCCTTTAAGAGGTTTAATAGTGGAGTTATCCTTAGCTGTTAGTAAATATGGAGATTCTGGCAAAATTGATACAAGTCCTTCGCTGGTTTCTGAGGGAATGGGTCTCAAATAGTACAAATCAAACTCTTTTAGAACGGTTAAGGGTAAAGTTAAGAAGTAAGCTATTTCTTCAGGTCGAACTTTACAATTTACTTTGATTAGAGATTCTCAGGGGCGCCATTTAAGGGGGGCAGGGGGGGGGGGGGCCTAGGCCCCCCCCAAGGAATTGATAAATAATGAAAATGACTACTGGAGTTATCTAGAATATCATAGCCTTCTTTTAAAAAGTTATTCTTTTAAAAAGGAATATTTTGAATGAATATTATTGGAATGTAGCAATGCTAATTTAATGAATTGAAAAAGGGTACTTTGATTTTGTTTATATTTATTCTTTTATTGAAACTTTAAATATGTAAAAGGAAGCATAAAATTAGCCTACATCTAAATGTAATATTAATTTAAACAAATTTGCGGGGGAAAAAACCCTGGACCCCCTTTCCTTAGTAGATACGAGTATATCATACCCCCCATACCCCCTGGTGTTTGCTCCCCCCAACAGTTTGGTGAAATGGCGCCCCTGGAGATTCTAATTCTAACATGTTTTCATACTTGATTTCGAGTGGAACTTTCCCTGATCCTATCTTCAAATTTTCCTGATTTCATTAAATACAGTTGCTTGGTAAATATACTAGGGTGAAGCGATGAGGTTTCGCAAAAGGTCAATGAATTTTCTACGTCCTGTACTACATTTAATATCAGATTAAACACCAATTGTAAACGATTCACTAATTCTTTCGCCGTTCCTGCTTCGGTTTTCATGAAATTAGTCCTAAGGAAATAACTAATTTCCATTACTTTGTCTTGTATTTCTTTATTATTAAACGGCATGGTCTTGATCGTTTGATTGAACTCTTATACTATTCTGCTATTAACTGAAAACTGAGCGTCAAGTTGGTCCTGGAGATTTAGCTCATTGCTTTTTATTTGCTCTATAAATTTGTCACATTTTCCGCATATGTTGACTCGAGGTTTCCTGTGGTGGCCTTTACGACACTCCCTAGCCCATCATTAGTCCCGTTTTTTTTCTAGAATCTAAAGCTACTATACTATCGAACTTTTCTTGTACGTAGCGTATTCATCCAGTTCATCTATCATCCATCCTTTTGCCGTTACCTAGGTTTCTGAATAATAATAACAATTATTGTTCATTCTTAATCCTTAACTTGCTAAATTCTAACTGTAGCCTATCTATCTTACAGTAATGTATAAAAGTATGGTCAGTGGCGGTTGTTTTAGCGGTACCTAACCTGATAGGCAGAATGCCTGGGCCTATTGCCGCTATGCTCTTCACATCTGTGGTTCTTCCGCTTGTAAGCCTGTCGGCCCTGGAACAACGTCAGTAGTTCGGTCATCAAGTTTTGTCTCGTTGTTGGTTTTAGTTTGTTTCTTGGTCTCTTTATGTTAGAAGGTGGATCTTGCTTTTGGTGTTATGATGTCTTGGTTGGATTTGCCGTTTTTCTGTCGGTGTCTGAACTTATTAATTTTTCTTTGACATATTTGTTTTTCGTCTTTGCTTGTAGTTGTTTATTTTTTATGTATACTTCCGCGGGTACCTGTATCAGGTAATTCTTCCCGTGACTGATTTCTACTCGTTATTACTTTTTCTTTTACATTTTTATTATTTTCTAGAATCGCTGAATAAAGAAGTTCTTTCTATGTGTCTTTGTATGAAGTTAGATGCTAGCTTTTGTTCAATATCGATATCTATGGCCGATTCATTGTCGATGTGCCCGCTAATTATTTCAAACGGTGTTAATTTTGTCACTGAATGGATGCTATTATTGTAGGCTATTAGAGCGTAATTTAATTTGTTTATGATTGACTCCTTTTTGAATTCCTCCCTGTTGTTCAGAATCCTTATATGTTCAGTTATTGTTTAGTGAAATCTTTCTATAGGTCCATTAGAGTCTGAATGTTGAAAGCTGACTATGGTGAATTTAGGTTGATGTAAAATTCACCATGAGAGGTGGAGGTAGTTGGATGTTGGATAGGAGTGAATTGAAAGCTAAAATTGGTGTTTGTTAATTTTTGGTGTGTTTGCGGTTAAGGGCGGACCTCCACCGAGCGTGTGTTGAAAAGGTTGATTGAAGTTAATTTAAGTGAGTGAATTTGACTGCATGAAGTGCGTGGAATTTGGTTGTGTGTGTATGTGTGCGGTTAAGGGCGGACCTCCACCGAGCGTGTGATAAATTTCGTCAGGTTGGTTAAGGGCGAGACCTCCACCATACCTGACTAAATTTATGTGTGTGTTTGAATTTAAGAGTGAGTGTTGGTGCGGTTAAGGGCGGACCTCCACCGAGCGTGTAGTGTGTATCATCCGGATCGGTTAAGGGCGAGACCTCCTCCAGATCCTGATGAAATGTGTGTGAGTGAATTTGATAGTGAATTTGTGTAGCGAGTGTGTGCGGTTAAGGGCGGACCTCCACCGAGCGTGTAGTGTGTTTCATTAGGGTTGGTTAAGGGCGAGACCTCCACCTAACTCTGATGAAATGGGTTAGTGTGAATTTACTATGTGTGAATTTACTATGAGAGCATTGGAGAAGTGAATTTTAAGAGAAGAGGTTTGAGGATGAAGAGAGAGTAGCCAGCAGCTAGAGGAGACGTAGAATGGCGAAAATGGCGCAGGATCCGGGGTTATATAGACCCTGAAGCCACCACCCTGGTGGTGGGGTCCCAGGTTGTGTACCGGATCCTGCGTCGGTTGCCCCACTCTTACCGTTTATTCCCAGAGCCTTATTTCTACAGGTTGTTTTTAGCGAGAACTTAAATCTACTTGAGTTGGAGTTCCGGGAGGGACTCACGACAGAGGTCCCCCCAGTTTGAGCAAAAAAAAAACAAAATTGTAGGAGCTGAGGGCGCAGAGTTACATGGGCTGAAGGCAATGAGAACAGTAGTGGGGCTGAAGGCGCAGGGTTACAGGTGCTGAAGGCGGAGACAAACAATGTGGAGCTGATGGCGATGTGATACAGTAAGGAAAGAAGAGTACAGGTGCTGAGGGCGACGGCAAACATTCTGAACGCTGAAGGCGACTTACGACTAGGAAGACTTACGTGCTAGGATACAATGTGAGTGGTAAGATATTTACAGAGGGTGTGAGCTTATAGATAAGGTGGTTGAGGAGGTATTTACAGTGGGTGTGAGCTTATAGATAAGGGGTTGATGTGTTATGTACAGAGCATGAACGTGAGGGTGTGTGATGCGAATAAGAAGGTGAGGTGAAGTAGGTACGCTGCCACGAGCGAATTTAGGTATGGGTGGTTGAGATAGTAGAGGGAGGTGCAATGGAGCGATGCGAGATGGACATATAGGTATGCGTAAGGCGGAGAGAGGTAGCTGAGAGTCATTAGTATTGAAATGATTGCGTATATAATGGCTGATAGAATGATGGTGTATGGGGTAGGGAGGTTGGCAATGGGGGAGGCCGCGCAGAATGTGAGGGAGGAGTGGTACATGTAGGACAAATAGAGGAAGAGAATTGTGAGGAAAGTCGAGCGAGCGAGCGAACAATTGTGAATTTGCACGGCAGGGCATGGAGGGCTTGGGTGCCGTGTGTGAGTGAGACAACACACGGTACGCAAGCCACACAAGGCCCCACCGTGAGACGGACGTGCGGGGTGGTTAAACTGGGCCGCCGGGCCGTAGCGTCGCCGCCGCTCGCGTCTCCCGAGCCGGACGTGCCCGGCGGAGGCTATTGTGGATATCCCCGGCAGCTGTGGGGGGCGGGGGGGGGGGGGGGCGCGGAGGTGTCGGCGGTTGTGGGGGGGTAGGTGTGGTAGCGGACGTCCGGGGGTCGCACGGGACATAGGGTTCGTGTACCCCGGTGGCCTGTGCGATTTCCAAATCGCGGATGATGGCCCACCGGGGTAAGCGTAGCTGCCCGGGCCGGGGAGGTAGTCCGGTGATCCGTGGCGGAGGAAAATAAAGCGGTTGAGGGGGCTCGGGAGACGGACGGATGGGCGAGAGCGGGGCGGAGGCGAAGACGTCGCGGGGGATGGCGGCGATCAACGGGTCCGAGTCGAAATCCGGGTAGTCGGGCGACTCGAGACCGGGGAACTGAGACGGAGGTGACGGGGAGCGCTGGTGGTGTGACATGGTCGGCGGTTGGAGAGAGACTGTGAGGAGTAGCGGGATCGGGGAGAACAGGTGCGGGTTTACAGCGGACTAGCGGGACTGTGTATGGTTTCCCGTCAATTAACAGGGCGGCAGTGGTGTTTGAAGTACGGATTACGGGAAAGGGGCCGGCGTAATGTGGTTTGAAGGTTTTATGCATTCCCGGTTCTTTGAGGTACATGTGTGTTGCCGAATGGAAACGTTTGGGGTAAGTGGTGTCGGTTTTAGGTGTTGAGGGTTGGGGGGGGGGGGATCCCTGTTAATTGACGGGGTGGCGGGGGGAAAAACGTCAGCGGGCAGCCGTATCGGGTCTTTAAAGGCCCGCTGGGCTGGGCTGACGTCATCGGAGGGGTGCTGGGAAGTACGGAGGCTGAGAAGGATGTAGGGGAGGTGTTTGGTCCAAGAGGGGGTTGAGGCGGAGGTGGCTATTGCTTGCTTGAGGACCAGGTGCCACCCCTCTATCTTGCTGTTCGATTGAGGGTGGTAAGGGGTGGTGCGGATTTTGGCGATGCCGAGGGAGCGTAGTTGGTCGGTGAAGAGGGCGGATTCGAACTGCCTCCCCTGAGCGACCGTGATATTCCGCGGACAGCCTTAGCGGGCGATCCAGTTCGATAGGAACGCAGTCGCGACGGTGTCCGCGGAAATTTGGGCGAGTGGGATACAATCAACCCAATTGGTTCCACGGTCGATCATGGTGAGGCAGTACCGTTTCCCTTCCGAAGGGGGAAGGGGACCTACCAAGTCGAGGTGGACATGCTCCCACGGCAGCGCGTCTTCAATGGGTTGGGGGGCGACGGCGGGCGACACCGAGACCTTGAACGTTTGGCACTTCTGGCAATTTCTGATGTCCGTGTTCATGTGCGGCCAGAAGTACCTCAGTTTTATAAGGTCTCGGCTGGCGCGGATGCCGGGGTGGTGGAGGGTGTGGTAGTGGTCGAACAACTGCCGCCGGAGGTCTGGCGGGACGTATGGGCGCGGAGAATCGGCCGTTACGTCACACCAGAGGTTGTGGGGCGGCAGTTGTTCGAGTTTGTTGGCGGAGAGAAGATTTGCGAGGGCTGGGTCAGAGTTGGGTGTTTGGTGGGCGGCTATAACGGGTGGTGAGGGGAAGGGTAGCAGCTCCTCCACTGGCGCCGGTGTGGGGCGGGATAGGGTGTCCGCCACACAGTTCTCCGCCCCCGGCAGATATCGTATATCGGACGTGAATTGTCCGATAAACTCAAGCTGCCGGAGGCGGCGGGGTGAGGCGGTTTTCCTACTTTGGAGGAGGGAGTGGGTGAGGGGTTTATGGTCCGTTATGACAGAGAACTGCCTGCCCTCCACGAAGTCCCTGAAATGAAGGATGGCCTCGTGGATGGCGAGGAGCTCTCTGTCAAACGTTGAATATATTTCTGTTGGCGGGGGGATAGGGTCTTGGAGAAAAACCCGAGGGGTTGGGGGCCGGCGCTTATTTCTACAGGTTGTTTTTAGCGAGAACTTAAAACGGCATTCTGCTATTAACTGAAAACTGAGCGTCAAGTTGGTCCTGGAGATTTAGCTCATTGCTTTTTATTTGCTCTATAAATTTGTCATATTTTCCGCATCTGTTGACTCGAGGTTTCCTGTGGTGGCCTTTACGACACTCCCTAGCCCATCATTAGTCCCGTTTTTTTTCTAGAATCTAAAGCTACTATACTATCGAACTTTTCTTGTACGTAGCGTATTCATCCAGTTCATCTATCATCCATCCTTTTGCCGTTACCTAGGTTTCTGAATAATAATAACAATTATTGTTCATTCTTAATCCTTAACTTGCTAAATTCTAACTGTAGCCTATCTATCTTACAGTAATGTATAAAAGTATGGTCAGTGGCGGTTGTTTTAGCGGTACCTAACCTGATAGGCAGAATGCCTGGGCCTATTGCCGCTATGTTCTTCACATCTGTGGTTCTTCCGCTTGTAAGCCTGTCGGCGCTGGAACAACGTCAGTAGTTCGGTCATCAAGTAATGTCTCGTTGTTGGTTTTAGTTTGTTTCTTGGGTCTCTTTATGTTAGAAGGTGGATCTTGCTTTTGGTGTTATGATGTCTTGGTTGGATTTGCCGTTTTTCTGTCGGTGTCTGAACTTATTAATTTTTCTTTGACATATTTGTTTGTCGTCTTTGCTTGTAGTTGTTTATTTTTTACGTATACTTCCGCGGGTACCTTTATCAGGTAATTCTACTCGTTATTACTTTTTCTTTTACATTTTTATTATTTTCTAGAATCGCTGAATAAAGAAGTTCTTTCTATGTGTCTTTGTATGAAGTTAGAGGCTAGCTTTTGTTCAATATCGATATCTATGGCTGATTCATTGTCGATGTGTCCGCTAATTATTTCAAACGGTGTTAATTTTGTCACTGAATGGATGCTATTATTGTAGGCTATTAGAGCGTAATTTAATTTGTTTATGATTGACTCCTTTTTGAATTCCTCCCTGTTGTTCAGAATCCTTATATGTTCAGTTATTGTTGAGTGAAATCTTTCTATAGGTCCATTAGAGTCTGAATGTTGAAAGCTGACGAAATGAATTTCGATTTTGTGGGGAGATAACAACTCCTTTACTAATGAGCTGTTCAAATCTGCTCCATTATCCGCCACTATCTAGTGAGGTAGCTCGTGGTGCGTAAAGTATTCGAGAAGAACGTACCGTACTGGATATGCTTGAGCATATCTCGAGAAATTATCAATTATGGTTAAACATTTGGTTTTTTCTAGAGTAAATTTATCGATATGGATTATTTCGAAGGGCTTTGTATTGTATTTGTTGGCGTTATATTGCATTTTAATTTTAGGGGATTCCTGTCGTATTTACATTTTTGGCAGATTTCACATTGGTTAATGAATTCTTGGATGGTCTTTCTTAGGTTGAACCTGAAATACAATCTTTTTATTTTCTGATATTTTTCTTCTGTGATTTTGCTTCCCTACGTGATAGGAGGTGATTACCTTTTGGATTTCATCTTCTCGTAGGACATCAAATTAGTTTCTTGTTATATTTTGTACATTTTATTTCTGATGTTTTAAAATTTTGCACCATTATTCCAACAAATTTCTCATATATATTTTCAAAGTATAGTCCATAGTATATGTGAGGGATGACATATTCTAACTTGCTTTCAGAGAACTCAACCCTGACCCTAGTCTTCTGATGGAATAGCTTTGTAACTTTCGGTTTTCCTGGATTAAATTTTACTACCGAGATTATTATTTGATTGTTCAAGTGATTGATCGGGTTGTCGTTAATTGGGATCTCTAGGGTAGTATTACTATCTCGGTTAGAGTGAATTGTTTGGTGGTCGCTTTCTTTATCCATATTAACGGATACTGATTGGCGGTCTCCCTCTATCTGTCTTGTGATTTTCGCCTTTCAGTAGCTCTCGCAAAATTTGATCTGTCTGTTCGTCTTGGGTTGTGGTTCTCGACCTAGCTAGTTCATTCACCAAGTTTTCTATGATTTTGTCCGCTTCTTCCGTTTCAGTTACGTTAAGTTGGATTCCCGACAGAGCATCTGCATTCGCGTTACTAGTTCCCTTTTTATAACATATCTCGTAATTATACTCCTCCAGTTTCAATCTCCACCTAAACAGCTTGGAGTTTGGCTCCTTTATAGAGAACAGCCATTGTAGCTGTTTGTGATTCGAATAAATTTTAAATTTTCTGCCATTATGTATGGCCTAAAATATTTCACAGCCCACACACTATAATGGCCAACAATTCTTTTTCTATTGTGGACAATTTGGTTTCTGTTTCATTAAGAGTTCGGCTCACGTAAGCAACCGCTAGGTCACCCACCTCCTTTATGTACTTGGGAAAGCACTGCTTCTAACGCTAAGTTACAAGCATCGATGGTTAAATGAAAAGGTTTACCAAAATCTAGGTATCGCAGGATGGGTTCGTTGACTAACAATTGTTTCGATTTGTCAAAGGCATTGAGATAGTCTGGGTCACTAGTATTAATCACCGATCGGCCGGTCTTTAATCTTTTGGTTAACGGCTTCGTGATTGCTGCAAAGTTTTTAATGAATCTTCCGTAATATCCTAAGAAACCTTTGATTTCTTTTGTTGTCTTAGAAACTGGATACTTCATGATTGCTCTAATTTTTTCTGGATCGGGTTTTAACCCTTCTGGAGTTATTACGTGCCCTAAGAATCCCACTTGTTTTCTTAGAAATTCGGTTTTATCCATTGAATCTTCATGTTCGCTTGTCGCAATCTATCGAAAATTTCTTTGAGTCTCGTACAGACTACGCAGACAGATTATAACAGATTATATCATCCATGTACACTAGGCATGTTTCATTTTGAATTCCCTTCAGGATGGAGTCCAGAACGCGTTGAAACGTTGGCGGGGACCCGAAAAGGCCGAACGGCATTTTTAAAAATTGCCAGTGCCCTTGTTCCGTAGAGAAAGGAGTTTTTTCTATACTCTCAGGACTCATTTCTACCTGATGGAACCCGGATGCTAAGTCTACCGTGGTGAAATAATGACATTTGCCCAATTTATCTAGGAGATCTGTGATGTTCGGAAGCGGATACTTGTCGGCTATTGTTTTTTCGTTTAGCTTCCCATAGTCTATGCAAATTCGGTATTTCTGTTTTCCCGATACATCTATTTTCTTGGGTATTACGCTACTATTGGGGAATTCCAAGGAGAGTTAGAGGGTTCTATGATTTTTTGATTCAACATATCCGTTATCTGTTTTTGCACCTCTTGTTTGTATACCTGCGGATACCTGTATGGTTCTGTGTAGATAGGTGTTTCGTCAGTAGTCCTTATTTTGTGTTTCACCTGGTTTGTAAATGTTAACGTTGTCCCTTCGGAATGGAAAATGTCTGAATAGCTCTTTACTAGTTTTTCGATCTCTAATTTTTCTTCTGAATTCAAGTGATCTAGCCGAAGTTTTGAAAGGTCCAAATAAAATTTTTCATAAGAATACACGTTGAGAATTTTATCGCTGTTAGGTTCAATTTGTTCTATATTGAGTTTACTGACCATTTTGACTTCTATATCTTGGTCACTTGGGTTAACCATGAAATCAATAGTTAACCATGCCTCGTTATTTTTAATCTTTACCACGCACTGGGGAATTTCTATCGTTTTAATTTTTCTGTATGGAATCACTCCTTCTCCATCTTATATGTTGTCTATTTTTAATTTCACTCTTTTCTAGTTCGGGCTTCAATTTTGTAGCTAGATGTATTATTTAACTGGTAATAACATACTGGGATGTTCTTAAAAGGGGTGCTCAGTGTATTTTCTAGCAAGTCAATCGTGGCATTTATTCTTTTTAAACCGTCTAAGCCCTAAGTCAAATTTGTCGTGAAATTGGAAAACATAAAATTTTAGATTAAGATTCCTCTCCCCGAACAATTCTCCACATGGTGCCATAGTGCTCAATTTGTCAACGGTTGTCCCGTGAGCGGTTGTGACTTGAAAAGGATCATTTTGAAATTTTTTGGAAAAATACTTATGAGCTATTACTGGATTTATGAAGGATTTAATGCTAGCAGTATCAATTAAAATTCTTAATTCTAAATTCGGCATCTCAATATAGGGAAGTTCATTTTTCTGATTTTCCGAATTCATCAGGCTGAAGCTGGGTATTCTTCCCGACCCACTTCTAAAAAAGGATTTTCTTGACACAATTCCTCATTTTGCTCGTTTAGCTGCGAATAACTTCCAATTTCTTCTTCTACTTGTTCCTCTCCTTCCATTTTTCTATTATGGAATTGCGGGAGAGAGGTTTTTATAGTTTGTACTCCGCTCATCGGAGTGGGACCTACAGGGTTGGGGCTATAATCAGGCTGTTGTCTAGGAGGCGGATACTTTTGATACGGATGCGAGGCTGTCGAGACAAAGGGAGGCTTTTCTGGTGACTCTGCTGACTTCTGCTGACTCTGAACGTGAGGCGCTCTGGAGCCCGCTGGCATATTGCGAGAGAAGTGTTGAGAGGGATAAGAACCAGACTGACCTTGAGGAGGTCTATTACTCACGAACGGTTTCTGTTCGGCTCTCCCGAATGATTTCGTTACACCAAATTGGAAGTCATTAGTTAGCACTAATGTAGTCATTATGAGCAGCCACTAAATCTGCTGGCTTTCTCGCCTGTAACAATCCATCAAGTGGTTCTTTCAGGCCTCTTAGAAACACTCTTAAAGCTAATCCTTGGAAAAATACAGTTAGTTGCTCAATATTTGGGACAGCATTATTTTTTAGGTACATGATTTCCAAATTTAAGAATTTTCTGATTTTCTCCAAAAATGCAAATGGGGATTCATTCCCTTACTTCAATTCCTACAATTCTCTAGTTAAGGTATATAAATCCCTCTTGTCCGAATAACCCGAAGTGAGGGCACTTCTGACACTCCCAATTTGAGCAGTTAGCACTTATAATTAATTCCGCGGCTTTACCTTTTATTTTAGCTAATATAGAGCTCATTAAATATTTGTTTTGGAAATTTGCCGCGTTTGTCCTGTCATAAAATTGTAATACAATTTCTTCACATACTTTTAACAATTTAGTGAGGAGTTCTGGTTCCCCATGAGATTCCGGGATCATGTCCAGGTAGGCTCTCTTTAATTCAGGGACAGACACGCCTCCTAAGTTGCTAAGATAAATGGAGGCAAAATCAACAATCGACAATTGCGGGTTAACTGAACTTAATGAAGACTTGAGATTATTTTTAGTTTTATATCCTACTTTGAACTCTGTAGAAGTTAATATTTTACCAATTTTATCCGACATTTTTCCGTAATACGGTATACTGATCCAAATCTTTTCCTCAGTCGTAGCTTCCCTAACTAGGTTTTAAACTCCTTCCCTGCACTGAGGAAGAAGTTTGTGGACAAGAAGCTTGTAATACTTCAAATCATCCAGTAGTCCGCAAACAGGCTGCTTTCCATAGTATGATTACCAGAGCTTTATCTATACCAATGAGTGAACAGAATTTAGGTAAAGGAAAGTTAACTGTTAAAAGTATAGCGGCAAGTAATGGCTATGGAGGAGATCTCATTGATACAATATGGAATAGGGTTCTTAGAAAAAAGAGTAGGGAAGGAGTTTCAAACCTAGTTAGGGAAGCTACGACTGAGGAAAAGATTTGGATCAGTATAGGTACCGTATTACGAAAAAATTTCGGATAAAATTGGTAAAATATTAACTTCAATTTCAAAGGTTTCAACTTCAAGGGTTCAAAGTAGGATATAAAACTAAAAATAATCTCAGATCTTCATTAAGTTCAGTTAAAGATAAAATTAATGTTCAAGATAAAAGTGGTGTTTATAAATTAAAGTGTTCTTGTGGACTTGACTAAAGTCGTCAAACTGGTAGGAAGTTTAGAGAAAGAATAAAGGAACATGAAAAAGATTTCAGGGATAATAAGGGTGATTCGGCCTTTGCACGTCACTTGAATGAATCCAGTCATAGCTTCAATTTTGATCTTGTAGACAGACAGTTCATTGAATATCTTCATTTTTGCCCAAATGGGAGCATGTTGGATGTACCTACTTGAAAAATTCGAAATTATTAAGAGTGATAGGTTGGGTAAATCTTTGAATGATGTAGTTCCTTTAAGTTTTTCTCCATTATTGCGTTCATTTCTGTAACAGCTTGGTCCGACCCCTCCCCCCCCCTTCTCCTCATGTTCCTTTCAATTTTTGGCATTCTCTTCCTGGGCCAATCAGAATCGACCCCCCTTCCTTTGTTCCCTTCACCATTCTTTCTTCACAACCAATCAGAATCGACCACATTTCACTTTTTGACTATTTATAAGGTCACTTGTCGAATGTGCCTTCAGTTATTGTGTGTTACTGACGATGGTTTGATCACCGAAATCGGTATAACACTGTTTTTTGCGTATTTTCGTGTATTAGTGGAAATAGACTTTTTTTTCAATAACTCCGTTTTTCTTTGAAATGGGTTTCCACGATTCCTTCGCGAGTGATTTAGTTCGTATCACCCGTTTACTTCTGAGGGCTCCCGACTTTTTCCTCATCATCTACAAGACCTCAGCAGTCGATTGCACTACTCAGTTTTTAAAATCAATTTTAAATTATTTTTATATTCATCAATTTATGCTGATAAACTTGTTTACCTCTGCTAGTGGACACTTTACCCCAGCTATTGGACATGTCAAATGGCTCTTATGGCCGTCAACAAAAATAATAACTGTTCGCTTGATGTTATTAATAGTCAAATAGCGGTTGAAAATTATTGAAATAAATTTTTAAAAAAAATACCTCAGATGTCATCCATACCGTGAATGAGATTGGTTTATGTTTGTTATTCATCTCTTCCAGTTTTATGAATTGTCACTTTATTTTTGGCATCCTACTATTAATTAGGCGTTGAGCTTTCATTTTTGTTTAAATTTGCCCCCCAAATTATCTTTGCTATTCCGTGTTAGAAGTACCAACCTCTCGAGCCTCTCCAACCAGGTAGACATTGATTTCTTGATCCATTAAGCCTACCACGGTTTATCCAAATTTAATATGACAACTACTAAACAATCGAATTTTACGCCTGCAATAGGCCTGATGGGTCAAAAAATCGGGTCTTACCTAGTTGAGGGGGTCTCGGGAGTGCTACCATTCGACTCCGCTAGAAGAAGTACGACATGATTTCTGTCCAACTCGTTTTATGGTAAAAAATGTCGATTTTCGCAAAAAACGATTTGTACTGAAAATCCACGGTTTTTAGCATAGAAACGAGGATTTTATCTCACGAGTCCACTGCAAAAATTTTTTGATTATACCGTTGGAAAGCTGAGCTTCTGGGCCAACTTTTAGGGCTACAGTGAGAAAAAACAGATAGAATCACCAAGACCATAAACGCTTGAAAAAACTGAAAATTTCACATACACACACACATTTAATTCTCTTTCCGTTGGTGGGGTTAACATTTGGTTTTAGTCCTTAACTTAAGCGGGTTATGGCCATTTTAGTGACTGAAGGTCTAAAACCAGAAAAAAATCTTAAAAGTGAACAAACTCGGATTTTAAGTGGCAAAAAAAAGTTATAGGACACTTTTTATCAAAAATAAGTTGTAGAATCGACCCCTGGCCGATGGTACGACCTTAACCCTGACACCCTGTATATATATATATATATATATATATAAATTGGGTTGTGAAATTAAGTTTTTTTTAAACTAACTTTCGTGAACGAGTTCTATAAGTGGCGCAGTCAGTAGGACCTGCTTGGGGATAAAATTTGCATAAACTGGCGAGTATGATCCGTGTGTTTTAACACTTAACCACAGTGGACCTAATCAAGAATCTTCGTACGCAGAACACAGATCTGACAACAGAACTCTTTCGGAAACCTCCAAAAAACCACTGGTCAGTTTGGACAGACTGACTAGGAGACCGATTTCGTAAGGAATAATAAAAACAGCGAGATCCACCTTAGTCAACTCCGTCACACTCAAAGAACCGATAGAGGACACCGTTCATCCAAGACCACCTCCATCGATTCTGCCCTATTGATTTGGACACCGTACTCATATTGAATTAATCCAGTGAGCACCACCAAATTGATAGTTCGCCTACTCCACCGCGACTGAACTACCATCATCGTCGGAGGAAGAAGAAGAGGTCGGCCAAGCTCACAACTGCTACGCATCAGAGATACCAGCTTTTCGGCGACCCGTCTGGCAAGCTTCACATGTTAGCAGTTCTACTAGTTTTGCAAGTCTACCACTTAAAGATCAAATTCATGTTCAAGATAAAAGTGGTGTTTATAAATTAAAGTGTTCTTGTGGACTTGACTATTGTGGTCAAACTGGTAGGAAGTTTAGAGAAAGAATAAAGGAACATGAAAAAGATTTCAGGGATAATAAGGGTGATTCGGCCTTTGCACCTCACTTGACTGAATCCAGTCATAGCTTCAATTTTGATCTTGCAGACAGACAGTTCATTAAATATCTTCATTTTTGCCCAAAAGGGAGCATGTTGGGTGTAGGTACTTGAAAAATTCTAAATTATTAAGAGTAATAGGTTGGGTAAATCTTTGAATGATGTAGTTCCTTTAAGTTTTTCTCCATTATTGCGTTCATTTGTGTAACACCTTGGTTCCACACCTCTCCCCACCCCCCTTTCTCCTCATGTTCCTTTCAGTTTTTGGCATTCTCTTCCTGGGCCACTCAGAATCGACCCCCCTTCCTTTGTTCCCTTCACCATTCTTCTTCACAACCAATCAGAATCGACCCCCCTTCCTTTGTTCCCTTCACCATTCTTCTTCACAACCGATCCCAATCGACCACATTTCACTTTTTGATTATTTATAAGGTCACCTCTCCAATGTCCCTTCAGTTATTATGTGTTACTGACGATGGTTTGATCACCGAAACCGGTATAACAGTGTTTTTTGCGTTTTTTCGTGTATTAGTGGAAATAGACTATTTTTTCAATAACTCCGTTTTTCTTTGAACGGGTAAATTGTCGGAAGCATCGGAAATCAACATTTCACCTTAGGTGTCCAATAGCTGGTTCCTTCACCCTATATTTTTACACAATAACAGAAATATTTCTTTGAAATTCGCTCTTATAGCCGTGCTGCATGACTGGTTATCTATTCAGGTAGAATATCCCTAGCGTTAGACAAGTTCATATTTTTCTTAATGCGGCTTGTACTTGCTGCTGTTGAACTGAAGTTGATGTAATTGGGATCCATCTGTCGGTGCTAGGAACGTTTTGTGCTGAATGTGGATACTGTTCAGAATGATCACTAACGGCTCCTGCTGCGTTAGCTAAGTGTTCCAGTTTACTTTCTTTGATTGTTCTTATTTTCCAAAAGGGCGTGGCAGTTGTTTACGAATGAATTTCCTTCGTGATTTCGGAATTTTTCAATTGAATTGTACAGTTATAAGCTTATAAGTGTTGTTAATAGTGGTAGCTGTAGCAGTTTGTTGGGAAATAAAATTGGCTAGTATCCAAAATTGCAATACAGAGTGAAATGATATAACATACCTAGGTAATAAATAATATTCTTGGAAATTCTTAAAAACGAGAATTCAATTCAATTCAATTCAATAAATTTTTATTTTTCAAACACACTTTTTTTTATTAATAAGTAACAAGTAAAAATAAGTTCAAGTAGGTATAAAATCCAATAAAATAATATAATAGTAAAATCTAGTGGTGGTTTGAAATCCCACGAAGGCAAAGCCTGTGTGTGGGCAATCGTTTTTTTTTTCAACACAATTTTTATAAGAGCGCCGGAAGTCTCAAAACAATGTAACTAATGTATTACAGGTACAGCGAGATGAAGTGATCAAATTATATTCATATAAATTATCATCACTACAGTACGTAAAAAAGACAGAAAAATGAAATATAAACATTGAGTAATTACTTGTAAACAGCAAAAGGTAATATAACAGTTCAAGAAGAATAAGATAGGTCATTATAACATCACAGTCAAAAGTCTTTAGTTTTGAGCCATTTCTTCAGGGTAATTTTAAATTTGGATGGAGTGAGATATGGATAAATAGTGGTAGGTAAATTAGATTGTTCGAATCTTACACCAGGAAACGAGTCGTATGAAACGTTTGTTTGTCTTCTCATAAGAATAAAAATACGAGCAAAACTAGTCAATAAGTATGTCTTAGCTCCGCCAGTTAGAGTGGTATGAAATGGAAATTACTAACAAAATTGAAATCAAAGGTAGGTATTGAGTTGTAAGTAATCAGCCAGGTAACGGGTCATATGAAACGGAATTTACTAACAATTTAAAAAAAATTATTATTTAATTATTTTTTCGTCGTATGAATCAGTCGTACATGATACGGATGTTTGACTGAAAATAACTAAAGGTTTCACCATAATTTAATAGAAATAGTTTCTAGTAGGTAGTGATAAAGAAATACTTCCTCTTTCACCAGTTAATGGGTGGTACATACCTATGAAATTAAAGAAAATACTACTTGAATAAAAATAACTGAAATTTAAAATGAAATTATGCAAAGAATCATAAGATTAGGTATCTTCTGGTGAGGCGGAGTTCCCCTTGAATTTTATGGAGTCTGCTTACAACACGGCAAGGTTAGCGACACTGGCAAATCGTCCGTCCTTGTATTGGTTGTCAAAGATAGAGATGATTAAGACCCGTTCCTTCGTCGGATTCAGTTCCGGGCCTGGCCCAACTCCAGCTTGCAAGCATTTCCCGTTCATCTTAACCCATCCATTTCATCGAAACCTGTTCCACCGTTTTCGGACAAATCTTCTCCCGAGACGCACTCAGAAAATCGCTGATTATAGTTACATTTAACTACTGAAAAATAGTCTGAGTGGGTTTCGGGATAGGTACAGTATGATTGCATTGCAGAAATAAAATGGTAGCCTACCTATATTTAATTTCAAAAAATATTTCCGTTTTATCAAAGATCACTTAATAGCCAGAAAACTCGTGGAGCAGTCCACCCAACCAATGAATCTGTCGTAGTCTATAGACGCCCTTATCTACCATTATTATATTCATTTTCCCCAGATCATCAAGTCATGAAGGGAAGAGGGATGGGGGATCGTTCTTCATCGTATTCACTGTACTATTATAGGCCATGCGCGAGAATATTGCCCTCCAACCCTGCACTCTAAAGGAGGATGGGAGAAGCTGAGGGCTCGGCAGCCTGAGTGGGATGCAATGTTGGGACTTTTACTCTGTTATGTTGGCAGCCATGCTGCCATTCCAAGCCAGCTCATTCCGTTCCCGTATTGTGTTTTCCTTGTTTGCATCTTGCTTTTCGTTTCACCATCCTACCTATATCGTCATATTAACCCTTCTTATTTTAACTGTGAGTATCATCACAATCCCCCGTACCCGTCAGTTTCCGTGTGTCGCCTACACAAATCTCGCGATGGAAGATCAACCTTCATCATCAGCAAGAAACCGGAAACCTGCTATCGCAAGAGGCAGGGCTCTAAGGAGTCAGGCACAAGAAATTGTGTACAATGTGAGCCAGTATTTTACGAGGAAGAAGAAAGAGGATGACGCGAAATACAACATTCGCGATGTGACTAGTGCAGCGACGGGCATCTCGGCGAGAACAGTCGGCAACATTATGAAGGAAGCTGGAAACCAAACAACATCAGATCGGGCGAGACCTTTGTTTGTTACGCCAACCAAGTCCACACGGCACAAGAAGGTCATCGATGCTGATGAATTCACCGATGCTGCTACATGAAACAAGATACGTGAATTCTACATTGTTCGGAGAGAGTGCCCTTCATTGAAAACACTTTGTGCGGAATTGGCGAGTGACGGAGTTCTCGAGTGTGGTAGAAGTTACCTTCGGAAACGACTGGTTAGTAGCGGTTTCAGGTGGAAGAAATGTCAGTCCAACCGAAAAGTTTTGGTTGAACGACCCGCAATTGCAGCTTGGCGGGCAAGGTACCCACGAACGATCAATACCTACCGCATGCAAGAGAAAAACATCGTTTACCTCGACGAAACCTATGTTCAAGCATCCCACGGCATCTCGACCTGTTGGCAATCCGATGAGGAGTTGGGAGCCCTCAAACAAATTGGAAAGGGTGACCGACTGATCGTCGTTCATGGCGGTGGTGAAAAAGGGTTCGTGCCAAACGCATTGCTGATTTTCAAGGTCTCGTTTAGATCTGGAGACTACCATTCTTCGATGAACTTCGACAATTTTTCTAAGTGGCTCACGCTTAAGTTCCTCCTGAATTTACCCGCGGATTCGGTCGTGGTGATGGACAACGCTAAATACCATTGTGTGCAGACCAACAAAAGACCTAACAGTTCGACTCTGAAGGCAGATGTAATTTTGTGGTTGACAAGTAATAATGTGCAGTTCGACGAAAAATTAACTAAAGCCGAGCTTTTACTTCTGGTGAAAAATTGGTCTGTCGAAGAGACTTATAAGGTCGACAAAATCATCAGACTCGCAGGCCATCATCCCCTCTACCTACCCCCATATCATCCCGACTTGAACCCAATCGAACTGGTGCGGGGTGATATAAAGGGTAAACTCGCGCGGGAATCTGTTGGCACCACACTAGGTCAAAAAGAAGTACACCTGAGAAAATATTTCTCTGAGTTCTCTACAGAAAAGTGGGCAAATGTGTGTGGACACGTGAAAAAAATTGAGGACGACTACCATCAAAAAGATCACTTAGTTGAATCGGAGTTCGATAGTTTCATAATTAATGTTGGGGGGGGGGGGGGGGGGCTTTTGATACTGATAGCAGTTCCGATGAGGATTTGGATTTTTCTGATTAGAAGTTTTACGTACCACAGTTAAATTACGTAAGTACTAAATAAGTAAATGAATAATAATATTATGTACTAAATAAATAAATAATAAAATGACATTTGTTTCCAATTTTTCCTTTTATACCTACCTACCTTCAAAAAAGTTTCCTTATTTACCTCATTGTACCTTTTCAAAAAAGTACTCCTAATTTTCAAGAAAACATTTCATAGAAAAATCCTATTACACACAAGTTTGTCTGTCAGCTCAAAGGAGTCACGCTCAGGGGTTCGATTTTACAAAAATCGGGAAAATGCTACGTTCATTCACTATGGTAGGTACCTATGGCTTTTATGACAGTATCATTTTTTATAACGAAAAAAGTTAAGTTTTTATGACGGTTCACACTCTCAGCTGGAAAAAGGATTGCAGGGGTTGCCACTGGACAGGGAAAAAAAAACGGGGAATTCCGTGTTGAAAATGATTTCCACGTTCTCCGTCAGATGGCAGGGTCGGAGGGCAATATTCTAGCGCACGGCCTATAGTAGCTGTAGCATTCTCCACTTTGGTAACTAGGTAGTTTGATAATTATCTAGGTACCTACTCGGTTGTTATGAACGTTCATTTCTTTTCTTTTTAATACCAACCAATAGTGTTTCAGGGCGAGCCTATGGCAATTTAATTAAAACCAGAACCTTTACCTATTAATAGGTATAGGTAATGCCTGTATTTTTCGTTAACTGCCATCTGTAAAACTGATATAATCATTGTATTCCAGTTATCGCCCTGGTAATATATATTAATGGTGTGGTGTCCTATCCAAGTCACTCAAGGCATCCAAGGCAACTCAAGCAGACAACAACTACTACAGCAGCACCAGCTCCAGGTGAGTGGTCAAAACAAAAGCTCCCAAAATGTAGCAGTCCCTCCATTTTTCAAACAAAATCATTCAACTTTGATTTTAATTTTCATTAATTAGGTGGGTAAGTAATTCAAGTATAAACATTATTTTCAAGGGTTGCTGGGTGTTTCTTCACCATCAATTCAATGATTAGACATTCATTTTTGAGTTTTAACTAGTAGGTATTCACTAGGTACCTACCTAATTAAATAATATACATCACTTAACGGAGAGGCAAAACTAAAAATAAACGACTTGAACTTTGCAGACTTTACATTGCAAAGAATATTATAATGCACTTACCAATTTTATGATGATAACATCTCGATAAATTGGTGGATTCATATGCGTCTTAGAGCATTGTGAACCCATCCCCAAGGTCCCAAGGAGCATATTCTTTCATATGTACAGCCTATATAATATGTATTTACATATGTATGTGTCACTCCAGACGATGGGACCTTGGCTACGAATCCAGGACTTTGGAATCCCAAATATCGCCAAAATGTTCGGAATGGCAAACAGACGTAAAATTATTTTACGCCCGTTCGCCAGTAGTAGTACCTATTGCTTCAGTAGCGTTTTCTGCCCTTTCGGGGATTTTTGGCCGTTTTTCAGCGGGCTCTAGAGGCTGAACTGTTAGCCGCAGAACAAAATGTCAGGTATATAAAATGTAGGATTGTCCAATTCAGTTTTGTATATATGGTGGTCTTTACGAAAAAGTACATAGCTTCCGAAATGGGCAGGTGTGAATTGAGCCCAAATCCGGGTGAAAAGAGCCCAGTGGAAAGAGGGATTTGATTTTAACTAAAACTGGTGCTCCGGTAAGCCGAGATAACGAAATGGTGAAATGAACTCAGTCTCAGTCTTCTAATGCGTAGTCTTGTTGGCCTATCAAAAACACATATTCGTCCATATCAATAGCCGTAACGACCCTCCCCCACCTAAGAACTCAGGTGTGAGGAAAAAAAGGAATTCATTGAACTCCAACTATAGGTACTTTGCCATCCACCAAACTCGCGAGCTTTTGATTAGTCCCAACGTCCCAAGGGTCAGCCACCACTATTCGGCCTTATACCTACTCCTTATATACATGTAGGTACTTGGCTTATATTCCTCATATTTGTGATTTGACGGCGATCTGTGATTTGATGATATGATGAATTATACCAAAATACGGCATTTTTATCAGTTGGCTTCCTATTGACGCTTGGGGCTCATTTGAAAACTCAAAAGAGATGGCTGTTTTGGGTAAAACACTTGGGGCTCTTTTGGCAAGTCTCGCTGAGGGCTAGTGAGAGAGTGGGCTATGTGGAGTCTAGGGATTTGGGCTCAATTCACAATCGCCCTCCGACATATAGGCAAAAACCAAAATGAGTGTCAACACTTATGGGAAAACATGTTTCCGGGCAAAATCTGATGGGGCAAACCTCAGATTCTGTTCAGCGACCCAAAAAACATAACGGGTCAAAGAATTACGTTTCCTCCAACCCTTTCCTCTATCCTCTGTGGAACAGAATATAATCGGAGTTGACAAAGATGTGTGTACAGTCAGCTTTAGAGAGGATATAGGATAGACTTTTATTTATTTATTTATATGTTAACCGATAAGAGTACTTATCAAGAAGGAGATTCGTATTGAGGTCTCTCATTACTGTGGTTCCACTACCCATATCGAAAGAACAGGGCCAGGGCTGCTTGCCTAAAGAGATCGTCAAAATTACGGGCGTTTTTGGGGTGCAGATTATTCCTGCCAGTAGTGTGTTTCCAGTTCTATATTACATATATAATTATATTAAGGCGTTATAAATATATAATTATGTTAAGGCGAATTGCGTTTTTCAACCAATTCCTAGTCTCCCGATTTCGTTTTATGTCCTGTTACTTGTCCATTCAAATACTTATTTCCACTTCTTTCCGCCAGTCGGTATCTATATTGGCATCCACAGATCCTTCGGGAGGGGGAGGGGGGTCTGAAAAATTGACACCCCCCCATGGATGTTGCTACTGACGACCCTGGTGAGGAGAGATGGAGAAGGAGGCGTCTGTTTAAAACTAGCGCTCTCCTTTCAAGCAATGCTAACTGGAAGTACATTTTATTCCTGAAAGACTGAAATTATTGTATATCGTGGTGGATAGTGATTGGGTGGGGCAAATTCGCTCATACCTAGCTCCATATACCTAGTTCCTAGGTCCATGATTGAACTGCCGTCTATTTTCTTCTGTCTTCCTTCATGTTTAAAACATCCCGTAGAGTAATGCATGCATTACAATGGACGTCCCTTATGGTGGTGCGTGGTGTATAGATCACACTCTCACTCATTGCAGATCGTCTGGATCTTTAATCCTGCGGTTTTCCTGCTTTAACCCAGCAGAAAAACAGGTTTCTGCTAAAAAACCGCTGTAAAGTCCTTGTCACATGGGTTTATTATTCTGCTGGACATACAACGTACCGAAATTTTGGCTGTTCATTTATTGTTTCTTTCATGTGCAATTTTACTGAAACGGCTATTTTTGATGATTTCCACCAATTTTGGCCCCCCAAAAACACGAATTAGGCTCGGATTTTTTTTAAACAGATTATTTTTGATCATTGATAGTACCATTTAATTGCCTTGATTCACCTGTTGATACTACTTCTAGTGTTAATAATACAAATGTATGGTGATTTCAGACAAGTTCCCATGTTTATGACTAACAAAAAGTGAATTTCGGGAGCCGAACCTTCGTTACAACCTCAGTTCTTCACTCTTCGGTCAAAATCAACCTAATATTCGGTCTTATCGCCCTAAAAAACATGGAAAACGATACTTCACGGAGCACAATTAGGACCCAAATGTGTTCCCAAAAGGGGACCCAAACTGCGTCCGGAAGAAAGACGATTTTAGACCAAAATTTAACGTAAATTAAAGGCTGAAACTTCGTTAGAACCTCAATTTTCCACTCTTTGGTCAAAATTGACTTCATATTCGGTCTTCTCGTCCCAAAAACATGGAAAACGATACCTCAAAAGCTCATGTTTCTAACATGTTACTAAAACACAAAAAGTACCTATTTTTATGCCCATTTTCACTAATAACATCCCTGGGTATATTCCGATCTGGCTGCAAAGTTTCGGGACACAACTAGGGCCCAAATAGAGCATGTGTGCGAAAGAACGAATTTTTTAGACCGAAAATGAAACCGGTTTACGTGATACGGCGGCCGGACATTGTATTTTTGGAATCTACGCACCTTGAAACGTAAAAGAAAAAATGTTGAGGGGGTGTTATCAAAATTTTTTGCTGAGCGATTACAGAGGTGTATTATTCACAGAACAATAAACCAAAAGAACCACACAAATCGGTAGAGAATTGCAGCCTTGCCTCGACAGTGCACACAAGATTTTGTCACACACACACACACACGCGCGCGCGCGGGCACAAACGTCATACCGACCCCTGTTTTTTTTCATGGATTTGGAGTTTGGTTGGCCTGAAACGTAGGTATTTCAATGTGGTTCTTTTCATTCTCAGATAGTAGAGAGTTTTTCCTTACTACGGTGTCTCGGGACACCGTGGTAAGGAATCTAGGGGAACGCATCGTGGATGCTAACTATTCACGTGGTCTTAGTACGGTGTCCTTGGATAAAACGCACGGTGTCTTCCTTCCAGGGGTTAGACGGAGAAAAGTAGACCCGTGGGTGGGGGTGGTAGGGGGGGAGGGGTGGTTCGTACGGCCCGGGTGAAGCTCAGCTACCACGGTGAAGAAGGCCGATCACACGTCCCGTGTTAGCTAGTTCATGCGTTCTCCGCCTGGTTCGCGGTAATTGCACGGTGTTAGGACACCGTGCTAAGGCCGACCGTGGTAAGGAAAAACTCTCTAGTGTTGTCCTTGTTGTGATCGGCTGCTCCTCCACAACTCAAATTGTGTCTGAACATGCTGTTACTCAGAGTGGGGACCCCCCGACCCCCCTCTGACCTTGTCAAGGGGACTATAAAAGAGCCAGGGTGCCACCAATAAACCATTCTCAATCAAGCGATCGACTCGTCTATCAGACTCCCAATCACTACACTGGTGACATCCGACGTGTGAGCTACACCGCCAGCGCCCGCCGTTTGACAGCGTCGCACCGCCTCCGCTTCAACGAGCCCCACCACGCGCGGCCCCCACCGACGCCACAGCGGCGCCCCACTCCGACGCCCGCCTCGACGGCTATCGCAGCGCCTCCCGCTACTTCGCCCCACCATCACCGATCCTTATATAAGGAAACGGACGCCGGCGCCGAGCACACTTCAAGCTGACACCTCACCGGACTGGCACCGAAGAGAAAACCGAAGATGACGGAGCAGAAACCGCAAAAGACACCCGAAGCGAGCGCTCCTTCGATTCTCAAGCTTCAGCCGTTCGACCCCGCATTCCCGCACGTCTGGTTCGCCCAACTCGAGCTCATCCTCGCACACGAAGGCCTCACGACGCCACATGCGAAATTCGCCCGAGCCTTCCTCGCCCTCGAACCTCGACAAGCGGACCTATGCGCCGACATCAACCCCTCGCACACCAGTAGTTACCAGACGCTCAAAACTCGCCTTCTAGCGACACACGCACCTTCCGATGGTTCACGGCTCACCGCCCTCCTCCAGCCGACATCCGACGACGAACTACCGTCGATCCTCGCTCGCCGACTCACCCGAGCACTTCCGGCTGACACACCCGCACCGCTCGTCCGACAGCTCTTCCTCCGCGCCCTACCCGAGAGCATACGTCTACAAATAGCGGCCCGTGACGAACCCGACATAGTGAAACTCGCTGCGCTCGCCGATCGCCTCCTACCATTCGCCCCGCCTCCTCGGGTGGCTACCGTCTCCGAAGAGGTCGAAGTGATCAACGATAGACGACAACGGCGATCCCCGACGCAGCCGGCAACGAACACACGCCGCCCAACGAACACCCTATGTTTCTACCACCGCACATGGGGCCCACGAGCGCAGAAATGCCGCAGCCCCTGCACCTGGCGCCAGAAACCGTCGGGAAACGACAACGCACGGCCCGACCAGCCGTAACGGCCGTGCGCAACCCACCAACATCTCGGCTCTTCATCCGCTGTAAGAAAACCTCCCTACACTTCCTCGTGGACACCGGCTCTGACGTCTCGATCGTCCCGAACACCCTGCTCAACCGAAAAACAACACGTCCAAGCGCTCTACGTGCCGCAAACGGCACCGAGATCAAGATGTACGGCACACACTCCGCATCAGTACACCTACCAGATCTCCCTCCGTACGAGTGGACCTTCACAGTCGCCGACGTATCAACCCCGATCCTCGGCTCCGACTTCTTGACGTACCACGGCCTACTCGTTGACCTACCCAACGCCCGACTCATCAACGCGGCCACGCAGCGGTGCATCACCGGGACAGTAGACCTCGTACCTCCGAGCCAGTCCATCTGTACGACGACAGCGAACGAGCCCCGATTTCAAGCCCTCCTCGACGCCTACAAACCTTCACAGACACCATGCGATGCTCCTGTCGAACATCACATCGTCACGAAGGGACCCCCGTGTCACGCGAAACTTCGCCGATTATCCCCGGACCTATACGCGAAAGCGAAGGCCCATTTCGGCGAATTACTAGCGGCGGGGGTCATCGAACCTTCGGAGGCGCCGTGGTCCAGCCCGCTCCACATCGTTCCGAAACCCGACGGTGACATTCGCCCCGTCGGTGACTACAGAGCGCTGAACCGACTCACTGTGCCCGATCGCTACACCGTCCCACACCTACACGACTTCACAACGGCCCTGTACGGGACTACAGTGTATAGCACATTCGACCTCGCCCGTGCATTTTTTCACTGCAAAATCAGCGAACGCGACGTGCCAAAAACAACGATCCTAACACCCTTCGGCGCCTACCAATTCAAGCGAATGAATTTCGGCTTACGAAACGCAGCGCAAACGTGGCAACGCTACATGTACCACGTCCTACGCAACCTACCTTTCGTGTACTGTTACCTCGATGACATACTGGTCGCCTCGGCCACCCCGTCTGAACACTACACCCACGTAAGCACGCTCCTCGAGACCCTCGCTAAATACGGCCTACAAATAAATACAGCCAAATGCCAGCTCGCACGGCCCTCAGTCAAATTTCTCGGCCACAACGTTTCAGCCGACGGGATAACACCCCTACCGGAACGCACGGACCTCATTAAGAAATTCCCGCGACCCACTACCGTGCACGAGCTTCGAACATTCCTCGGCCTCATTAACTTCTATCACCGAGCGATACCACGAGCCGCACCTACGCTCCGCCCCCTAGTGGAAATGATTCCACCCGACGCGAAGAAAAAGGACAAACGCACGCTCACGTGGACCACCGACGCAGCTGACGCATTCGACCGCGCAAAACGCTTACTCGAAACCTCCGTCACACTCGCCCATCCGGCCCTGACCCAACCTCTCGTCCTACACACGGACTTGTCGGATTTCGCCGTCGGCGCAGCGCTGCATTTCATCGACAATACGCACTTACGCCCGCTAGGTTTCTTCTCACGCACCCTCAACCCGGCTCAACGTAACTACAGCGCATTTGACCGCGAACTACTGGCTATCTACCTCGCCATAGTACATTTTCGCCAGCAAATCGAAGGGCGCCCACTCACCGTATATACGGACCATAAGCCCCTCACGACCTCACTAGCGACTCAGTCAAATACGGCCCCACCAACACGGCTCCGGCACCTTCGATTTATCTCAGAATTCACAACTGACATCAGGTACGCCGAGGGCCCAACAAACATCGTCGCCGACTACCTCTCGCGACTCCCACCGACAGCCAACATGGCCCACGCAGTCTCGGACTACGGCACCCCCTTCACGCTACAACAGCTAGCCGACGCACAGGCCGCCGATGACCACATCGCCAATATGAATCTCACACCACACCGAATACAAGGCCACGAGATCATGTGCGAAAATACCGACGCCTCGCCTCGCCCCTACATCCCTACGCCGCTACGCCTCGCGGTTTTTAAACACATACACGGGATGACACATCCGGGGATAAAGGCCACCACAGGCCTCATCCGCGCTCGATATTATTGGCCCGTCATGACCTCATCGATACGGTTGTTCACCCGCGCCTGCCCGAGTTGTAACCGAGCCAAAACAACTCGACACATCAGGGCTCCCCTCGGCGAATTTCCCGACGCAGCGCCACTCGAACACCTACATATCGACCTATTCGGCCCGCTACCACCATCGGCTACAAAAAAGTACATATTATCAATGATTGACTGCGCCACTGGCTGGTTTGAATGCGCACCCCTCTCGACCATTTCCACCGACGCAGTGATTACGGCCCTACACAACCACTGGATCGCCCGCTACGGCTCCCCGGCACGCGTAACCACGGACCAGGGCACCCAGTTCACCTCAGCCGAATTCCATAAATACTGCACGTCCATGGGCACAGAGGTACACCATACAAATACCTACCACCCTCAAGCCAACGGCCTCGTCGAACGACTACATAGGGTCCTAAAAGACGCAATTCTCGCAACAGCCACTTCCCGCACATGGGCCACCCAACTTAGCGGCCTCCTCCTCGGCCTACGAAACCGCCCGGGCCCCGACGGCTACTCACCGGCCCAACGCCTCTTCTCGGCCACACCACGCCTCCCAGGGGATCTGTTCACTCAACCGCCACCATCAACTGTGCCCCTACGCACCAACGAATCGTACCGCCACTACACACAGTCCTACGTGCCAGCAACTATGCGCACAGCGACCCATGTGTACGTGCGCGTAGACACGCCAAGGGGTAAACTCGAGCCACCTTACACCGGCCCCCATCAGGTGTTGACAAACGATGGAAAAACGATAACTTACCTCACGGACGATCGACAAACACCATCAGTCTCCATCGACAGATGCAAGCCGGCACCCCCACCTACGCACAACACGGGACCCACCACGACGCCGCAAATCGCCCCCAACCACACAGCGATGGCCATAACATCACCACCACAGCACCCACGGCAACAACCGCTCCCGCGGAACCACGCCCGGAGCCCGAGCCTCGCCCGCCAACGCTACGCGCTCTACGCCACCACCCCACGACAACGACACAGCAGCCACCCGGACAGCCCACACGGACCCAACACACGCACCTCCCACGCCCGGCCACAGCCACAGCGACATCAAGAAAATTTAATTAAAATTGAAAATTACTTAAATTCTGGGGGGAGCAGTGTTGTGATCGGCTGCTCCTCCACAACTCAAATTGTGTCTGAACATGCTGTTACTCAGAGTGGGGACCCCCCGACCCCCCTCTGACCTTGTCAAGGGGACTATAAAAGAGCCAGGGTGCCACCAATAAACCATTCTCAATCAAGCGATCGACTCGTCTATCAGACTCCCAATCACTACAGTCCTCTTCTGACCAGGTCAAATAGATAAGGGCATAACATGTACATAGGTAGGGACGTCCTAAAAAGTGGTTCTTCCTCTACACTCGAAGAAATGTAAAATGTTTGATAATTTTAATGTGAAAATGTAAGGTAACTACATACTCTCAGTAGCTACCGAGTTACTTAGCAAATTCGGTCATATGGTCGTACTCTAGGACTGGAACTTTCGGTACTTTTCTGTTATCGGGCTGCATCCTCTGCGCGGCCTGGACCCCGACCCCCCATTTCCGTTATCGGGCCTCATAGGGAATTCTTCAAGAGTCAAGAAAATATATTAAATTCGGGGAACATTTATATACTATGGGGAAACATAAATTATGGAAATGGAATTTCTACGTCGAAATAGGTAGGTATACAAATAGGAAGATTTCTGTTCTACGTCAGTGGGCTTCACTCATGACTGCGAGAATGTCATTGAAAACCTCCTTGTCCTTTCTAAGGCTCCTCCACATGAACTCCGTGAGGCAAGAGTCAAGATGATGTAGAGCTGTCCCTCGCTGTACTTTACTGCCCCATTTAGCTGAGCCCTACATCCTTTCAACGTGCTGCGTATGAGCCCCAGAGGTCGGGTCCACAAAGTTGTACGTATGGTTCACTGTCAGGTCAGCAGTTTGGTAGGTTCTCCAACAGTCCGAGTAAATTATTGATCCAGGAAGTATTCTTCTCTTAATTACACCGATTAATGTATCTGCTGAACGATCCGCAACTGCCTCAACAAAACATTCCTTCGTTTCTCTGCAAACGCCTCCAAAAACCCACTGTTGCGGCAGGACACGACCAGCTTATTTTTCCTTCTGCTGAACAAGCTTTCATAAACTTCGGCCACTTTGTTGAGGGCCTCCAGTTTTCGACTCAGGCCGCTGTTCCATATCCAACAAACACAACTCGCGCTTGTAGTTGTTCCAGTCAACTGTAATCGTTTGGTCAATATGCATCTGCAGCTCACACCACTTGATGGACGTAAGGATTACCGACCAGCAATATATGAACCGCAGCATGGTCACTAAGTTGAAGTGGCTCCCTTTAAACCACGTTCCTTCACGAACTCCAACTGATGTTCGGCAAGTCGATTTATTAAAACGCCAACGCACCTTGTCACTAACATTTAGTACCATTTCATGTCCGTTTGAACACATTTTATTACGTGCAAGGCCCCACGAGCACAAAAAAAATTCACGGCGTCTATATGGTAAACTCTAAATATCCATGTTGTTTGAACAGCAGTTGTATTCATACTGAGAATCATGGACACAGATAAACCTGGAATGTGAGCATAACAGACAAACTGGCCGGAGTTCTATGCGACCCGATAACGGGAATGGGGGGGGGGGGGTCCAGGCCGCGCTGAGGATGCGGCCAGATAACAGAAAAGTACCGAGCTTTCATAGATTCTTAGAAACATAGCTTTCAATATGGACTGCTTTACACATAGGTATCAAATCATCCAGGTTCGTTTTTCTGGTACCCAGATACCCTACCTACTTCCATTAGGCAGTTGAATGGACCCGATCGTCTTCAAACGGTGTAAAATGGACTAGAAACATGAATTCTGTAATTCTAATCAACGCACAGAAATGAACAGAACCACAAATTTTATGTATATCTTATAATATAACCTACTGTTGCAGGTGTTGTTTATCAAATACCCAACTGCAACTGTCAAACAACTTCTGAATACAATCCTGTTTGTGGTAGTAATGGTGTAACCTATCAAAATCGTCAAAAACTGGAGTGTGCTGCATCATGTGGATCTAGTAAGCTTTGCATTGTACCTACCTGTCTATTAGATAAGTAATTAGATGGCAGTTTTTATTAAGCCGATGTCTGTCATATCACTCCCCTGCCAGATTGGATAGCCAATCACTGATGCAAACCATGATGAAGCGTGTCACTCCAAGTTGTCCATCCATGTTGAGAAACAGGTTTGGAATGGGACAGTAGGTACCATATCTGCTGAGAAGGGTGGGTGGCCATACACATCCAAGCCAAAGCTTCTGAAAAGGTTCCCACTTCCCAAAACGTTTGGGGGAAAGTGGAGTGGCACCTCCTTTGTTGGAGAACGTCCAACATTTGAAACAAAATTGATGTGGACCTCAGGAGTCACAGACTGACAGAACATCTAGGAAACCCATCAGCAACAAAGATGAACTGAGAGTGGAAGGAAATTGGTTTGCCACCTTGAGAAGGATCTAGCACTTCACCAGTATGCAGGCGACCTCATGCGAACTTCATCCCGTTCATCGTAGCCATCTTATCCTCATGCGTTATTGCATTCATTTCCTTGTTTTGTTTTTTTTGCATTCACCAGTCCTAACTTCGTCCAATTTTGGAGGACACCAATTTCTCAGCTTCCGAAAGTGCTTCTGCTGGCTGTATTACTTCCACCCATTAATTTTTATTTGTAGAAGATACTATGTTGAAATCGTGAATAATTTCCACAGTACAATCTTGAGCAAATATCTCGTCCGACGAATCATCCTCGTCGGCTTAAATAGTATGTATCTGTTTTTTTATGTTTGCGATCAAAGCACCCAACCGAGAAGTGGTTCATTCTGTTAAGTACAAATCAAGCAAGTTTTCCCCCAAGCAGGGCAAGGGTGAGGTTCATGGCGCTTGCCGCACTTTTTACGTAGGTAATCGTTGGACCTCTTGCGAGGATTATTATGAGAGGCGTTCTTACATTGATTGACACTAGATTTCCAGGTATAATTGACATAAGCATTTTTGTATCGGTTGCAATTTCTTCTTTATAAAGCTCACCTGCTTCTGCAGCCCAGCATATTGTTTCCATGTCCACGATAGATACTTAGCTTTTCAACCTTTTGTAGTAGTAATTGTTGTATTTCGGAGTCGAGTAACAATATGATCAAGGACCTTCGGTCGGCGTAGGATTTTTCCAACCGTCCTTAGTACAAACAAAGCTACAGTTTTGTGCTTGAGTTTTAAGCATTTATTACATGTCCCAAAGTGTCCTTTTTGTTGTCAGAAAACGTATTGTTAACATCAACACTTGCTTCTCCCATGTGAGTTAGAAGCAACGCGATTTTCATCTTTTCATTTTTAGGCTCCATCTTACCAGACGCTGTCATGTGCAATCCAAACATATTTTTCCATTCTGGCCAGCGATGTGTGAGGGTTTTGTCGAAAATTAATGACCCTACGTTGAATACCGACCCAACAGCTGGTGTATACACTCACGGCAGACACAAGTTTACAGCCAAAATCACTTAGCGAATTGAAAACTTTTCACCAAAGTTAGGAAAAATAGTAGGTTCACCTGACACCATGTATTATTTTAGTATTACACAATATTATTTTTACATTAGGTTATGGGGTTTTAAGCCAGGAACGAATCAACTCTTGACTGGGAAAATTATACAGTAATTCACAGTCGGGCCAACATAATAGGAATAAATTGTTTAGTCGAAATAATTGTTAACGAATACTACACTACCTAGGTACCTTGGTAGACTCAGAAGCAAAAAACTCTTTATTGCCGGGCAACTTGATGAAACGCATAGGATCATGAACCTACCTACCGAAGTTGGATTTTCAAAGTTGATCACAGGTGATTTAGACCATTTTCAGCAACTTTTGACCTCATTAACTCCTATGGTCATGCTGGATCACTTGTACTTAACTGAGATCTGTCAGTTGAGCTGGTGAAACGAAAAGAAGTTCAATTTGCTCAAAATAGGTAATCATGTGGTACTAACCATGCTGAGTAATTGTGCTCTACCGAACAATGTACATACCTACCTACTTGATAATTTTCATTATCAAAACTGATTCATACTTCCAATGTAATGGGAGTGATATTTTACTTTCAAGGGCCTGAAGATACTAAACCTGTAGAACCTAGAGTTACTCCAGTTTTCCGTCAAGGGGTTCCAGACGTCCATGCATCCACAAAATCAGTAATATGGAAAGGTAGAAATAGCAGTCCCATTACATAGTAGAAATAAATATTGAATACAATTATTTTTTCATTACAGATGTAAAAGTGAGACGGTTAGGTGCTTGTGCAAGGAATCTACAAACACTAATGGAACGGAGAAAACCCTAGAAGAATTATTATTCTCTTGGACCCATTATCACAAATCAGTTGCCAAATCCTACACTGCCAAGAAAAACTTGTAGGTTTTAATAAAATGAAAAGTTGGTCCTGATGGACAGTATAGTGTTATTTTTGTTGTTGCTTTCATACCTATTCCGCACATACCCTCCGAATTTCTACTCATTATGACCATTAAACATTATTCATGCATTACCTATCTATTGTAGGAGACAAGATATGAATTTTCCTGCTGACCACATTGTCACCACCACCTAGAGTTACCTACCACCCTGTTTCTTGTGGCTTAAAATCATAATGCTAGACAAACAGGAACATGGAAGTATATCGTAAAGAAATAATAGAAAAATCATTGAAGCCATTGCAAGTAATATTAGATATGTACTGTAAGATACTACGATAAGGCTTTGAGTAAATTGTTGTCAGGACTTAATTCGGGTAAGCGAGTTGGAATACTTATCCAACCAAAATTGATCCTTAAAGTGAAGTTTTTTTTCAGAACCATTTATGGCAACTAGTGGTGGATCCCACTTACGACCTCTTCTGTTTATTTTATACATAGATGATGTATGGTACAGCCTATGTCCTTTGTCATGAAGTAAATGTTTTGATTTAAGGTCATCAAAAACATTTTTACCACTATACTACTACACTCCTGTAGATGCAAATACATTCCAGCAAAACCTCAACTCTTTTCGTAGCTGGACCAATAATAGATCACTAACTCAATCATAAAAATGCTTTGTGCTTACTTTCCATAAAATTATCGGCCCTCTGCTAATTGAATACTACCTGGACAATATCCCTCTTAAGAACCAATAGGTACTTACTATAAAAGATCTTGGAATTATTCTAGATTCATCCTTAACTTTTTCAAGAACATTTCTGGCATAATTCCACACTCCCTTAAACTGCTTAGTTTCATTTATAGAATAACTTCAAGCTTCAAACAGATTGACACTTACAAAATGCTGCTAATTTCACTCATCCCTACCAAACTCGTATATATGGCTCTGTGACTTCATTACCTTACTACAAGTTAGGCTATCATGCTATCGAGATAGTATATCATAAATTTTTGAAAACAGTTGCATATAGATCCGGTATACGACTAGCCTCAATAAATTACGACCACATAATGTCAGTCCTAAATATCATGTCCCTTGAAACCTTTTGAGTAACAGCCGACATAGTTTTTCTTTATAAAATCATTAATTCCATTTTAGATACCCCTGAACTCTTCTTATTATTTTCTATGCACCCTGTTACAACTTTGTAACCCATTCCCGTGAGATCACCGAAGTTAAGATACCTCGAGCCTGGTCAGTATTTGGATGGGTGACCACCGTGGCACTTCCAAGTATGACCCATGTAGCTGTTGGGCGAACCCCTCTCCACTCGAGGGGGCGAGGCGATGAGTAGCCAAGTAAAGAGTGAAATGATCAGATTGAATTCTGATCCTCTCACTGGAGGACAGCTGATCATGTCCGTGACGCTGGCAGGGCAGTCGGACAAGAAGCCCCAGCCTGGAATGGCTGTTTACTTTACTTTTGTAACCCATTGCCATTACTTTTTTAACCCATTGCCATTTGCCATTCCATATTCAAAACCAATTATTTGATCAACTACTCCCCACTCATCCGTTTATAGAAAACCAGAAATAGCCTTCCCCAAGTCGGTATTCCCTCATACCTCCATACTTTTAAATCTGTGATCGCACAACATAATTGAAAATCACCTATCTGATAGGACAGGTCGCTTATGATTATATTAGGCACGGTAGGGACGAGATTTGTCAATAACTGGCAGTAGCTCTAGTTTGAAGGTAAAAAGACAGAAATTTCTGTCTGTTATGTTGGGAGCCCTGCCTTATTTGGCTCGCCGACGCCATTTAGTTTGAAGAAAAATACCTGGTGGTTTCCCCCACCAAGGAGTGAAAATACCCTCCCACAACGGGAAATGAGGTGTGACATAAACAAATCTCGTCCCAACCTAATATAATCATAATTAATCTGTCCCATCAGGTAGGTTGGTTCCTCAGTTATATTTCAGTAGGTAGAGATCCGTTAATAACTGGCAGCTGTTGGAAGGACCCATCCACCATGTGTCCAAACTCCGGGTATCCAGGGCTGATGGGCCCACCCTGCCATGAGCAAGAGGTTCCTCCATGAGAGAAAACCGAGCAGGGGTGACTGTGCGGGGGTGAGGCCACTAGCCTCAATGTGTGCGTGCGTGGGTCCCCCTTGGTGCCATCCCTCCACTGATTCGCCTTGCCTATAACCTCCTTCCCATAGTTAGAAGGAAATTGGAATATAGGCATGATAGACGATGAAAAATCCATCATCTAATACTGAATGAGAAATACACCCAAGTACATAACTGTTAAGGCTGAGCAGAAAACTGACCATCCTAAAAGACTGTGGGCTATCCAAAACTTGTCAAAAAGAAACAGAGCCAACATGCCATGGAAACGTCAATCAAATGTTTCAATCAAAAATCTCATGCCAGATTTCAAGCAAAAGTACTGTAATTCTCTTGCCATATTTCCACTCAATAAACTTGATTAAAAAAAAAACTGGCTGTTGAACTATGAAGTGAACAAACTGAAGCCAACAGACTGAACACATGCCTCAATGAGCAAATTGTTGTCAACAGCACCCAACAAAATTTATGAATGAACCTTGGTCCATGTCCGACCCAGTGGTCAAAATGGGAGCCAACCAGCTGCAAAGTTTGTTGTGAAACTTGAGAACCTAGCCAATGGGCTGACCATGAAGTGTGCCGTCTAAAAAACTGTGAAACATTTCCAAACAAAAATAGTTAGTCAAAACCTGGGTAATAACCCTCCAGAATTCGAAGCCAACGGGCTGTGAAGATATCGAAATGATAAACTGAAACTAGTACTAGTTTGGTGCATTGGAAAATGAATTGTAGTCAAATGGTAGAGGTTGGCAAGGCTGTGTTCCAGACTGCTCGGGCAGAGGAATCCTGAGAACAGAGCGGCCTGTTGTAAGCTCAGCAATACCTTTTTAAACAAGTTGACCATCCGATGCTGTGAAAAAAGAGAAACATGTTTCTGTGCAAGATGGAATGCCTGCCATGGGGTCCACTACCCAAAAAAAGGGTGGGTGATAGAAGGGGCCATAGACACTAGATGTTTCTCTCCACTGAGGCATGAAAATGGTCCCCTGGAAGGCTGAAAATTGAATATTCGGCCTGCCTGGAGCCATTTTTACCTAAGGAGCTGGTAGGTTGGAGGCGGGCTGCTTCGAGTGACGTCACAACAGTGGCCGGCCTTAACCTGCCTCAACACTTCTGTCCTTCCCGCTCGCTCGCTTTTCATAGCTAATTCCAAGTTAAAATGGGATTTTGCCGCCTTCTCTGCCGTGGGGGGGGGGGGGGGGGGGAGGGGGGCTTGATAGATGTTATGAGTGTGAGCGGTCACTACTAGAGCAGTGAATTAATTCTTTAATTTGCTTGACTTTTTCGAAGTAGGTACAGGGCTCAGGGTGTATTTCGCTGCTGCATTTACTCGTGGTACCCTAATGGTCTGTTTCTATTGTGTACAGCAGTTTAGTACGCATAGTTAATAAAACTACTTGTTTACACCTATTCTCTTGACGAACATTGCTGTTTAGTTTATGAATTTTTATTTTATTTCATGAATATTTAATGGTTTTATTATATATCTCAGGATATGCTGCTGATAAAATAAAAAACAAAAGGAGTCATTGATATTGTGCCACAACGTACGTCAAAAATACTGAACTGGAAACCAGGCAGGCAATAAATTCGTACATCTCATTACTTGACAGGGGAGGGCTGAAATATGCTAAAGAATATTTCAAAGAAACTATCATTTAATCATACATATTGTTTGTAGATCATTGAGAAGTTTGTAGATATTTTCTGCAACATTCTGTTGAATAATTATTGCAAAAAAAAATGCTGTTGGAGAGAAACCTTCAAAGGGCAAACTACAATCAGCTCAGAAAAAGAGGCATAAGAAAGTAAGTGGCTTATCAGTAAATGGAGCGAGTTGGATCCGCCAGAGCGCTCTGCAAACAGTGGAAGGTACTGAAAGCCTCCGTGGAGGGGGGGGGGGGGTTCAAAGAAGAAAATGCGACCCTTCTGCGCAGGTGGGAGTGGGGGTAACCATGACGTCAGCCTGAGGATCCCCTTCATACCCAAAAAGGCCTTTAGCCTAAGAACTTGCTCTCTGTTTCCAATTAATTTTTTAGTTTTTCTTTTTCCAAACCTTATTATTTTACTCTTTTCTGTTTTTTTTTTGTTTTAAATTCTTGAACAGTTTGATTCACTACGCGTGTTGTGTAAGAGAGTGAAAAAATGCTGTTTTGTGCAGTTTTCGGTTGCTCTAACCACTACAAGAAAAACGCTGAGTTTTCACTGTCGAAACGGGTATCGTTTTGGTTTATTATTTTCAATAATGAACCTTTGGAATCGAGCATGAAAAAATTGTTTAACCCCCCCTCAAAATTTGATGGTTTCCGTTTCAAGGTATGCAGAATCCAAAAATACAATAAAAACATATCTGTCCGTCCGCCGTACACTATACCCTGTACGCCGTACAGAGCACTTTTCTTAGTTACCATGAGCCAAAATTGATGAAATTTTTCGGTTTATAGCTTCCATTTGGGGTCTAGTTGGTCCTCGAAGCTCAGTGTTAATGTCAGTCATCCCTAAGGGGTGAAAAATAGGGGTTGAAATCTCCAGGACGCTGTTATCTTGAATTGTTTTACGGTTTTAAATAGTTCTCGAACTTGGGAGTTTTTTAAGACCACCCGGAGCATCGTATGTCCAGCCGTTCGTCCTTCAGTAAGGCCCAGAAGTTTGCACCGACAGGCTTTTTAAACAGCAGGGAGAATGAAATTGTATACATTTAGCCCAAATATCATCACCAGGGATGCGCTCACTATAGGGAATTGGCCCGAGATAATATCATTGCTAGGGATCACCTGGGGGCCTATTCACTAAGCGAAAGAGACATCTCTTTTCGGTCAGACTCTCTCTTTTGGCAGAAGAGATTTTTATAGTATCCATTACAGGGTTATTCAGTAACTTCTAAAAGAGAGAGTTGGCGGCCATCTTGGCATTTTCGATCTCTTTCAGAGAGACAGCTAATTAGGTGTCTTTCCTCGAAAGAGAGAGTCTATTTCTCGTTTGTTTGACAGTGATAAATCGTGTAATATCCTCGTTCATCCACAACCACATCGGTAATTTTGTTCGTGTGTTTTTTTCATTTCATATAGGTAAGTCAATCCTCAACCCTCAACACCTCGTGCGAATTCTGGAGGAGGCTGGGCTTGATTTTAAGGACTTGCGACTTATTAAGAACCTGTATTGGGAGCAGCGGGCACAAATTCGAGTGGATGGTGTCCTATCCCAGCAGGTGACTGTGGCCAAAGGTGTCAGACAGGGCTGCACGTTATCCCCATTGCTTTTTAACATTTATTCGGAGCAGGTTTTTAAGGAGGCCCTGGATGAATGTGACATTGGCATTCCAGTCAATGGTGTGCCTGTTTCGAACCTGCGTTACGCAGATGACACGGTGCTACTTGCCCAATCTGAGGCTGAGCTCCAGGTTCTCCTGGATAGAGTGGCGGTAGCTTGTAAGAAGTACGGCCTAGCTATTAATATAGCCAAGACAAAATCGATGGTCATCTCAAAAAGGGCGGGCAATGGTGTGCGGCTGCTAGTCGACGGGCAAGTCATAGAGCGAGTATCGCGTTTCAAGTATCTGGGCCAGTGGGTATCGGAGACATGGTCGTTGGAGGGGGAGCTGCGTTGTCGGATCGAGGTAGCAAGGACAGCGTTTAACAACATGCGTAGCATTTTATGTCGCCGGGATGTAAGTTTTTTGCTGCGATGGCGCGTTGTTAAGTGTTACATCTGGTCCGTACTTTTGTACGGAGTGGAGACCTGGACATTAAAAGCCAAGGACATCAACTGGCTGGAGGCTTTCGAAATGTGGCTGATCCGACGTATGCTGAGAATCCCCTGGACTGCTAGGCTCCGGAATGATTACATCCTTCAGCAGAACTCCCTGACCCGTGAACTTCTAGTGACTGTGAAGAGGCGTAAAGTCGCTTACTTGGGGCATGTTATGCGTGGCTCCAAGTACGGTCTGTTGCAGACTATAATGATGGGCAAGATCAGTGGGCGTAGGGGAGTTGGAAGGAAGCGTGCGTCCTGGTTGTCGAACATACGCAGTTGGACAGGAATCGACCGAGCGGCCGATCTATTTCACCTAGCACAGGACCGCGTGGGGTATGCAGAAATGATCGCCAACCTTCAATGATGGAGAAGGCACTTGAAGAAGAAGAAGAAGTCAATTTTCATTAAAAATATATACATATTATTGATTCATGAGTAAAAACGTCCAAGTACGGGTTGAGGTAGGTACCTGCCTACCTAAGAGTGGCCGTTCATTAGGTGTAGATATAATACTTTTTCTGTTTATAATTGAGACTTTTTTTTCAATTTCATTTAAACTTTTATCCGATTTGTGAGTAAAAACGTCCAAGTTGGATTGAGGTAGGTAGGTACCATAGGTATTACTAAGAAATGCGTTCATTATTAAAGAATTAACTCCTGGGGGCACAAACATCTCGCACTTCATGGATACTATGGGATTTTCATGCATTAGGATCCATTTCTCTTTCTCAAGGTCACTGGAGCTATTCTGTAAAATAGACGAACCCCGGAGACATTGGAAGAGACTGTCTCCCGGGGGAGACTATCTCTCGCGGGAGATTTTCAAAATAGATAATCTCTTTCCACTATCTATTTTAGTGAATAGGCCCCCCTGATTATATTCACAGAGTATGAAGTCGAGTTGGTTTTTCTGTGATATTATTTAATTTGAAAAATGTTGGCTCTCTTGGAGTTTGTTGGTAGGTAGTGGCGCTTGAACAAACGTTGAAGTATTATTAATGGGTAAATTATTACACAACGGTTCATTATACCATCTACGTACAAGAGGCTGGAGTTTGTTGGTAGGTACTTTTGCAACTTTTCACTCCACATCAACAATTTCATTTCAGAACTTGATTATTTGCGTTCCTTTTTGCCATTTTAGGTACTGTTTGTCAACGACAGAATTATTTTAGCAACACTTAACTCGTGATTTAGGTAGGCACCTAGTAACGAGTACGGGGTTAGGAACTAGCCTACAGAGGATCTGCGATCTACATAATATGAATGTATAGAACAGTAGGTTATATAAAGTGTTATCTATACGGAGAGCTGTGATCTGTAACATAAGGGTATTCTGTACAAAATAATAAACCGTTGTGCAGGGATTTGCAGTGTTTTATAAATTTCTGGCTGCCAAACCTTTTCGTAATAAATGGGTAAATTTCTGTGGGAAGAAAGATTAAGATCCTGTTAATCTTAAATGTGCTACGATCTGCAGTGTACATTTTACTTGTGTGGATTGGCATGATAACCTGAAAAATAGGTATGCCCAGAAGATTACACAAAACTGTAAGTAGTTTGATTTGAGTTAATAAAAACCCTTCTTAATTCTGCATTTCTTTGTTCTGTTTCCTCTTTGAATACCCATTTCCTAAGTACCTACAGTCAAACTTCAGTTTATTAGACAAAGCTCCTGTCACTTTGAGTTTGGCTCCATGGTAAAGTAATATAGACCATTCATTTCGAGATAGCTATATATAAATAAGTTGATTTATTCCTATTATTTCTTATCCATAAATTATTTTGCTTGCCTTTTCAAATTATGTGCTTGAGGTAAGATGCATAATACCAGCCTGAGAACTACTCTTGGGAGTAATATTTCTATGGTGAAAAATGCCTATTAGTTAGGTACAAAGAATGCAGATACTCATCACTATTAAATACACTGCAAGGTTACCATAACTTGGTATTCCACATTCACAAATACTAATTAGCTATGTCTACTAAATTAAACAAATGAACTTCCCCAAGGAGCTGGGAATAATAAAGTTGAACAGGTACACCCATGGTAGAGTAAAAGGTAGGTACCTACCTTCATGCAGGTAGGTATACGTATCTAATTAAACCATGAATAAAATAGGGATGTACTTATTGAAAAACATCCCTACAGCTATATCTGGAATTTAAACATTATAATACCTACTAGTAAAACAGTAAAATTTCAACTTAAGCTTGAAAGTTATTGTGGTCAAGTATTAGGTGGGCACCTACTTAACTACCTAATTTAATACCCATCTTACGAAACAAAACTGTGTATTAATTTGTTGTTATACTCATCTAGTAGGTATTAACAAAATTAGTATGATTAAACATAATACACTGCTTATTATGACATAGTATGCTGTAAAAGCAGTGGAAAAATTAGGCTGGATGGTAGACTGTTCTTCCTTGAAGTTGCTTGTTTTATGAAATATCCCTTAGTTTACTGGGTATTAAGTAAATAAATGAAATAATATCTTCGGCAAATAAATAAAGGTTGGATGCTCAAACATGATGTGTATAATCACTTAAAACGTCGGAAAAATTAGGCTGTACACTATAACACTGTACTATATAGCTTTTTATAAGGATTCTGTGTTGGATGCTGGAGGCTGACGTCATCACATCAGCTTATCTGTCGACCACTGCCATCTTTCTCAAGGTCATCTGCGCGGCGGCCTACCTGTTAGTATATTATTCTACCATGATTCGAAGCCATGGAAGAATTCATAGTCCTCCTCAACCTTGTGGCCCAGGGTACCCTCAGCCAAGGGTGGCTTCGAGGGCCCTCAACTGTGTGGCTGAGGGTACCCTCAGTTCATTCCCTCAAACCACCCTGAAGGGCTGGTGGATACTATGGTGGTGTATATGTGTATATGAATTTCTTCTTTTTTTGCCTTTGCCCATAGATAGTGACAGGCACAGGTCGCAAGTTGGAAGTTATTGTCATCAATGTCCGGCACAACAGCTGCCTTGCCAGAGAAAAATAAGGGAATAAGGAATAAAAGCCATTCATTATTTTCAGTTGTTTTTCGAATTTCGAATAGTTTTTCATTTAACAGTTAATTTATTCAAAACAAATTTTATTATAATGAGCAGGAAGAGAATTATTTTTCCAGAGGAAGAAAAAACCTATTTAAGATCGCTGATGTTAAAATACAAGAATATAGTGGAATAAAAAAAAGGAACTGCTAGTCAAGGAAAAAAAAACTTGGTAACTCATAAAACCTATTCAAGTTTGTGTTAATACTCATATTTTTTTATATCGTTTGTATAACTTTTTTAATAATATTTCTACATCTTTTATATCTTTGTACATCTCTTAAAGCGTGATGGTGGGTTTACAATATAAAAGTTAATTTTATAATTAAAATTATTACTTATTCAAATGTATATTAATAAAATTCCTTCTAATTGAATCAGTTGGTTGACTTTGCAGAGGAGTAGGAACCTCCTCATAGGGCGACAGCAGGACGTCTTTAGTTATCTTCTGACGTCCAACTGTCTCCCCACCTATCCCGATGTTGTATAAAATGGCGCATGCTGGGAAGCGTATGAGTCGGTTTTGCTTGTAATTCAAAATATAAACAGGCTTCTGTTTGAGGTAGTGCCTTCCCCATGGAATATTATTGGTACAATAGGTCAATCACTATTTCTTTGTTGAAGCCAAATCTCAGCCTGAATTGGCCTTCATCATATTTTCCCAGTGGATTTTGGATACCTACCCAGATAATGAAAAACAGGTTGATGAAAACAGAGGTACCATTTAATACCCATTTATACCTTTTGTGTTTACATAGGGTTTGTTCTTACCGTTTAGGAGCTCGGGCCAGCTGATTTTTCCATCTCATTATCCCAATCGAATATCCTATGCATAATCCATTATTGGTTTGGGATCAGGGAAAAATACTGAAGAAGCAGGAAAGACTGTGGTAAAACACGAAAAAAATACGAGCGAATCCACCCTTGAGGGTCGTTCTCACGTCCCTTCCTCCAAGCACCCTCGAGGGTACATTCCAGCCGGTTGGAGGGTCCCCTTAGCTTGGAAGTTTGTTTATGAATAGGAACTCGAAATTATCCCTCAAGGGTAACCTTGTGAACTGAGCACTGTGAACAGGTTGAGGGATTGGTATGTCCCCTTGAGGGCACCCTCTGCTCAAACGTCCAAGGGTACCCTTGGCTATGCCATTATGAATACCGTTAAGGGTGCATACACCCTTGAGGGGCATGTTGGAGGGTACCCTCAACACTGAGGGAGGACTATGAACCGAGCCAGCTGGCAACACCATTTTCGAGCAAGCTGTACGGGAATGCGATGTCTTGGCAATTCCTGTGACTCGTTACGTAGTAATACTGGTATGGAAATTTTCTTGGTGGGCGGGATATTAGAAAAATCTGACACATGTTGTATTGAAATAACCTGGCACATGTCTCTCCTTGTTTCATGTTCAAGTATGTAAGAAGGAAAATAATAAAGAGGACTAAATTGATAGTAACAGTAAAAAAATATAATTGAGGAATAATACAAGTAGATGTTTATCTACATAGGTAGTTATTATGTAGGTAGCCAATATAGTTAACACTTCACAAAACGTCCATTGGTAAATTAAGGTAAAAAATAAACGATCACATTCTGGGGATTTTTAGATACTAACAATTGACTCAATGACCGGAGAAACAATTATAATAAATGAATAACTACCAGCAATTCAATTTTAAATGGGTTTTACAGGAACACACTGAACAGATATGATTAACAAGGCAGTCTATTGTTAGATATGACTCTCTACTAGAACGTACTCATACTTATTAATAAGCATGCGAATTAACCTCCTCTCATTTAAAATACTAAGGTGATAATATTATTTTCTATCTCTAGTCACTTGGGGTCAAAATATCCAACTTCCAAACACCTTAGTAGTCCACGATTTTACAAATTTAATGAGATTTAGTTGAGGTGCACAACTGAACTGCAAGGCAACAGGTTTAGTTGTTTTTCGGTGGATGGCACTATCACTCCTGAACAACGTGAAAATAATTTCGACCATGTACAATCACTGCCGCTATGTTTGAATGTCAACGTGCGTTGATTCCTAACTGTTCCAAACTGGTATAGGGATGGAAGTATGTGCCGAGAAAACACTTGGGGTACATATATACAAAAGTGCTGAGTGTCTGCTTCACAAAGACAACATACCAATATGTAGATGGTGTTGTCCACATAGCACACGATTTAAAATCGAACTAGCTAAAACTTAGCTAGCCTTCTAGCTAAAACTTAGGTATATCATAGATAAGGATACCTACATTAATACATAAATGCATGGCGCATTAATTTGATAAAACTAATAACATGATACTATTTTCCTGATTATTTCACGTAGTATAGGTACCTATTTACTTAATACGAGGTTGAATAGAGTGTGTGGGCGGGAGTGATTGTAAACTGTATACATGTACATGTGGGCAGGAGTGATCGTACAAATGCCGCTGCAGTACAAAATGAGAGGAGTGGAAATGTTTGTACATGGAACCTACTGCGTGGGAGTGAACCTGAATGCACCCTATTCTTCAACTCTGCATTACTCAACAACAATCAGGACATGAGGCCATTAATTTATTCCAAGTTGAAATGTCAGGAAAAACAACCATGATTGCGTCTACCAGGTCCCCACTATATTTTCTAACACGATATACCTTCAAATACAGATATTCATGTCATTTGAATTGTTTTCAAAATATAGAAAGATGCACTTGTGTTCTCTATTCAGAAATGATAAATCATAGAGTGATAATTCACAGCAGTATCAATGATTTTTTCCCCTTGAAAAAGTTGAATGGATTTCAATCTGACTTATGAGGAGGTTATCTGCTTCATATAGCCACTGAGACAATAACACTATCAGTGTAAGCAGAAGAGAGGTCGCAGCAAGGCTGTCTACAGGCAATGAATTGACCCCACTATCTAACAGCCACTGCATTTCAGCAGCACTATTATAGTTACCCAACTTTTACACATACCTATATACAGCAGAGTTGTCAGGCCTGGGCAAACATGGCATAGCCAATAACTGGAGGCTCAGTTCCATGGCCATTGTTGGATCATCCAAAAATTTAACAGTCACAATGGGTCACGTGAAATTTCTCCACTCCCACTGGGAACTGACCATTCAACTCAATGGCTCTATTGTGTGTGTGTGTGTGGGGGGATTGTAAATACTACCTTGTAAATACTGTCATCAAGTCAAATTATTTCAAAACTGTATGATGTTCCTTATTTAGAATTAACCGCATTTCAACTTAAGACTGAGAACTGGAAAAAGTAGTTTCAATTAATAATTTACATTACATCCATTTGTCTGGGACATTGTCATAGACAATATCTAATATGTATCTAACAATATTGAACAATAATTCAACAGCACTCTAATAACGAGTGAAGCAATACAGATTATGTGTGATCACAGAAACGTGAGAATATAGAGATGAAACCATATCTACTCCATACAGAGTAGATATGATAGCAGTGTCAATCAAACTGATTGACATGCTACCTAATGTAGGGTCACAACTAACAACATTATTCTCCATAATTTTTCCTTATGTTTCAAATCGATTTGTTAACTGGTGCACATCGCAGACCCACCACCTAACCCAAATCAAGTCTGACTAGTCCAAATCGTCACCTTCCCACCTGCTCTGCCACTCGTGACTTTCTTTTGAATCCACTAACTATTCAACATAATTATTCTGAAACCCATCATTTGGTTAAATTATTCAAAGCCGAGTGAGTCACAATTCGAAGTCATTTCATATTACTGAACGTCATGGAAGCGAAATAAATGAACCATTTTCAATATTCATCATTAAAATTAATGGATTTTGATTAGAAAGTATCATGAGCAATATGATGGGTATTTTTGAAAGACAACGTGATCTCAACAAAGAACTGCATAAAAAAATTAAAAAAAAATGAATAAAGGAAAGGGTGATTTCTCGTAACATTTAGCAGATTGTTGATATGAAATATAGAAATTTATTCATTGGAAAAATTATAAGGAGGCATAGGGTTGTCAATAGGTACAGGTGTATATCAAAATAATTTTTTCCCTTCAAAATCCACAGAAAATAGAACAGATCAATATAGATCAGTGATTTATATGGAATTTCAATCTATACAAAAGAGGAATGAATGTTGAGGAGCGACTAGGGATGGAAGCAAAGTGGCAGAGAACAAACTCCACATATTTTTGGTCAACTGTGACTCCGCTCAGTGATGGACAAACAAATATGTTCAATATTTTTCCAGTGTATTGGGGTTACTTGATTGATCTCTGGTTTCAGAAGTCGTTTTGCCAGAAGGCCTAGCACCTTCATTAATCAGCCTTTGTCTTTCTCTAAACATACTTGCTCTCATATTCCTTATTTGATGCTGCTGACACATTTTAAGCAATGCAAACACAGAGAGTCCAACCCAGCATGCCATTGATGCCCATGCCCCAAACTGAAACAATAAAATGGAATAAGTATTTTAATTATTAGATATTAAAAATCAACATCAAGGCCTAACATTTGGACATATGGAGAGGAAGTCTCATTGACGGTGGAGGGGGGGGGGGGGGGGGTCCTTCTGTCCAATCATAGCAGCTGACAAAAACAGGAGGGGAGGACCCAGGAAAGAAGCCCAGTAATAAATTGGATAAATTCTTGCCAATAGCAAGTTTCTATAAACTTTATTCATTTCTACACCTCAACCCCTTCTGATGCTGTACAAAACTAAACTAGTGAGGTTTACGTAAATTATATGGTATTCAGTTTCAAGAATTTTCTTCTCTTTTCCAATGACTAAAACAGAAGAATTGAATATAATCATCATTTAGTTGTGCAAAGTATTCACTCGTTCAATAAATGGAGATAGTATATTGGGAGGGATGACTTTCTGTAGGTTACATTGAGCCGGACACACCATATCTTACCTACGAACTAAATCACTTGTGAAGAAATCGTGGAAACCCATTTCAAAGAAAAACGGAGTTATTGAAAAAATAGTCTATTTCCACTTACGAAAAACGCAAAAAACACTGTTATACCGGTTTCGGTGATCAAACCATCGTCAGTAACAAAGAATAACTGAAGGCACATTGGAGAGGTGACCTTATAAATAGTCAAAAAGTGAAATGTGGTCGATTGGGATTGGTTGTGAAGAAGAATGGTGAAGGGAACAAAGGAAGGGGGGTCGATTCTGAGTGGCCCAGGAAGAGAATGCCAAAAAGTGAAAGGAACATGATGTGAAGGGGGGGAGGGGGTGGAACCAAGCTGTTACAGAAATGAACGCAATAATGGAGAAAAACAAAGGAATTACATCATTCAAAGATTTACCCAACCTCTTACTCTTAATAATTTCGAATTTTTCAAGTACATCCAACATGCTCCCTTTTGGGCAAAAATGAAGATATTTAATGAACTGTCTGTCTGCAAGATCAGAATTGAAGCTATGACTGGATTCATTCAAGTGACGTGCAAAGGCCGAATCACCCTTATTATCCCTGAAATCTTTTTCATGTTCCTTTATTCTTTCTCTCAACTTCCTACCAGTTTGACCACAATAGTCAAGTCCACAAGAACACTTTAATTTATAAACACCAATTTTATCTTGAACATTAATTTTATCTTTAACCGAACTTAATGAAGATCTGAGAATATTTTTAGTTTTACATCCTACTTTGAACCCTTTAGAAGTTAATATTTTACCAATTTTATCCGAAATTTTTCTGTAATACAGTATACTGATCCTAATCTTTTCCTCAGTCGTAGCTTCCCTAACTAGGTTTGAAACTCCTTCCCTACTCTTTTTTCTAAGAACCCTATTCCATTTTGTATCATTGAGATCTCGCCCATAGCCATTACTGGCCGCCATACTTTTGATAGTTAACTTTTCTTTAGCTAAATTCTGTTCGCTCATTGGTATAGATAAAGCTCTGTTAATCATACTATGGAAAGCAGCTGTTTGTGGACTACTGGATGATTTGAAGTACTATGAATGGTAATATCGCTATAAGTATCTTTCCTATCCATGGAAAACTCGTGTTTTCCATTATTCGACGAAATGGAAAGATCAAGAAAATTTAGGTGATTACATCCCAATTCTAAGGTGAAGTTAATGAATGGATCTACGTTATTAATTTGGGTATGATATGAACCAAGTTGTCTTTCAGTCCCTTTCCAAAGAATGATGATATCGTCTACATATCTATACCACCAGTTAAGGAGGCTATCTGATTTACATTTTCGGAAAATTTGTTTTTCAAGATAATCCATGTAAATACCTGCAAGCAATGGAGATAATGGAGATCCCATGGCAACCCCTGGTTGAGTATAGTATTTCCCATTGAACAAGAAATAATTCTGATCCATACAGACATTAAACTACACAATTCATCTTTTTCAAACAAATTTAAATTAGAATCGTGAATCAACCCATTAACAACATCTTTACATCTATCAACATTAATGTTGGTAAAGAGGCTGCCACGTCAAAAGAAGCATGTTTAGCATTTGGAGGCACTTGAATATCCTTAATTTTGCTAACCAAATCGTAAGAATTTAGAACAGTATGTTGCGGTCGAAATTTAATTTTGCTTCTAAACAAACTATTCAACTTTTTTGCCAACTTATAAGCAGGAGCACCAACGTATGATACAACTGGTCTCATTGGTGCTCCTACCTTATGAATTTTTGGCAGACAAGACAACCTAGGTGCATGCGGATTGATTTCTATAAAGCCTGGTTTCTACATGTTTTTAAGGATATTTTCAGACTTTTTCAGATATTTTCAGAATAGCAAAATACAGGAAAACCGGTGATTTAACTGTGACAATTGCATCAAATACCTACCTATTCATTACTATGGTACCTGAACCTATCTATTTTTCTATTCTTGCTGTTTTTCTGCCACAACATGATCCGTATACACTCCACAGAATGTTTGCTACACTAGATGTGATGAGGCTATTGAATATGCAGAAACACTAGGTTGTACCACTACTTTCCCTTCTGCTCAGGAACAGCTATATCAAGAGAGAACTGAATCACAATATTACGATGCACTTTCCCTTTCGTCACTCTAGCCATAATCCAAACAGGTATTCAGTGCGACAAGGGAAGAGCCATCCTTACCTGATGCTGAACGATTCCACTACCTCATCATTTTCCTAGAGGGATGTCCCACCATGGACGTGGTGAAAAATCTTCCAGCAGTGGGTGAACATTTCGAAAAGGCATGGACTTCGGTGTAACAGGTGCAAATTGGCTTGTGTATACCTGGACAAGTTCCTGATGTGTATATCAAAGTAACCGACAGCAGATTCACTTCAGGCATATTTGGCACAGGTGACTGAGAGTAACCTCACTTCAGAACCTAGGTACTGATAATCTTGCAGGGTAACTACTCTGCCAATTATACCTCCACAGTCTGGATCCATCGATCTTGAAACTTCCACTGTCGGTACTACTTTTCATAAGTTTTTCACCTTGAAGGAATTTGTACAAAATCGTAAGATTCTTTATATGATGAATAAGAAACCTACCATGTCTGAGTCACCTTCACCTTCGTCCAAGCCTGTAATCTACCTAACTCTTATGTTCCAAAACCCATTCATTACTCATCAGCCAATACTCTGGTGGCCCACTCATCTACTGATGACAACCATGTTCAGCAGCAGACTTCCAACTTTTCCTGTTCCATCTGCAAAGGTGACCATATTATCAGATCTTGACTTTCACTGTCCAGCTGAGCACCTGGATTTGTTGAAGCAATTTCCTGGTTACAGGAACTGCTTCCACATCCAGCATGAAACCAAGCAATGTACCTCAGCATACTTATGTAGTGCGGGATTCTCTGGAGCAAGTACAAGTACCAACGATGGTGTAGTAGGGTTATGTACTATTATTGCCAATATCTGTGCATGCAATCCACAACCTATCTGATATGTCTTGGATCCAGGCAGTCAATTTTCTTCTGTGACAGGAAAAGCATCACAAGACAAATGACTCACCCATCCAATTGCATCAACCTATCACAACTTTGCAATATGAATGGAAAAATCTTTCTTGCACTGCTACCAAACACTTCGTCTAACCCACTTGAAACTGAAGCGGTATCACCATACCTACCACAGCACTTCAATTCCAATCACTTCAATCCAATATGATGATTATCTGTCATACCGACTGAGTGACCCTGTTTACTACTCCAGGTCTGAATGATTGTTGATTGGAGTTGATCTGATATATTTTACGAGAAAACATCAGCTGATCGATATCAGGCTCACCTGTACCTAATTCTTCGATTTAGTTTTTCAACAAAAGTTTGGTTCGTTTCTCAATTTTCTTCTTCAATTTTATTCACCCGATTCAAAGGTGCCTGTTGCATTCACTCCCAATTTCCTGCCTCTATCTCGACTTGTTTGTACCTTATAACTGTTCTCAAATTATTGTTGATCATTTCTGTATTTATTAAAATTATATAGGTACATCATTGTCTCCATCAACAAAGAACGGAAGTACCAAGTGTTTCAGCAACTCCATGAGAATAAAGAGCTCTATCATTATGTCACGAGTCTCCATGTTGAACGGTTCCGCTCCGTCTTTTGTACCTCGATTTTTCCCAAGAAATACCTAGCGCCAGCTGACTTTTCAAATCGCACGTCGTTTTGTTTGAGAAACGCAGTATCTGGAAGCCATTTCTGGAGTAGTGGAGTGGATTGGAGATGTGAGTTATACATACATTGTCGTGCCACACTTGTACATCATTATCTTCATATGTTCAGCTAAAATTAGGTACAGTGGCTACTGCATAATCTTCTTGTTATCATTAGTTAATACATTTGCTGAAGTCATTTTACATCATTGTTACACAGATTATGGCACTCCCTGACCTACTATTCTGGACAAAGTTCAGTGGCCTACCTATCTGTGAAGTATTTTAGGACACTTCTGACACCAAGACATAGTTAATTGCCTGAGACATCAATTCTGAATCACCAAATGCCCACCTACATAAGCACACCTTTAGAGAACAATGAACTGACGTGTAACATTGCTAAAGGATGGTACTGACTAAATAATAACAAGATCGAATTATTGACCTGAGCAGTTCCAAGTTCTATGTAGAAATTTGAAGTGTCAATACCATCTTGCTTATCAATATCTTGACCAGAAGCCATGTCACACCTGCAACAAAACATTTACGTGTATAAATGGCCGGATTTTTCCACATATATCACACAGAAATCACGTAAGAAATGAGTATGAGTGCATAAGTTAGATGTTTTGGGGACAGCTCCAAGGGATGTTGCATGTACCTGAATAGCAATAAGCACAATCTGCAGGGTTCTGATCAGTATGGACATATCTCTAATATTTAAATGGCATTATGTTATCAATCACAGCTACTTGATTCACAATAAATGTTTCAAGTTTGAACAGTGGCGCATTCAAAAATCTCAAAACGATATATGAATCAGTAAAAAATACAGTATCTTAAATCGAAGGTGGTTTTACCATTCAATTTTTCTTTACCATGGCACTATTTTATAGCGGGCTTCAATCCAACTTTGGATACTTCCTTGGTGGGTTCACCAAAGTACTCATACATTTTTTGAAGTGCTATAAAAAGAGTGCCAAGGCAAGAACCCTGGTATCATCCTGATAAGGTTATATGGATGATTTGCCGAAAACTTGAGAGAAAAGAACAGAGTGTCTACTCAAATGCTGCACAGGTCCTTCCATAATCAATGTCATATACCGAACGTTAAACAGATGAATAAGCCTATTCAACAGTTCAGTACGAACTTGGTGTTTAGCAATCCTCTTTAAAGATCCGAATAGCGAAAACAAACTGTTAAATTCATCGGCCGAAAAAGAATTGAATAGGTGCTATTCAGTTGATTATAACCTAATATTTTCTCGTTTCAGTGTTTGTTCGCCACTGTGTTTCGTTCACTGTTTTGTTTTAAACAAGAAAAATAAGTAGGCTAATATGGATTCAGATTATTCTTCCAAAGACATTGGCGAATCTCAAGTGGCGGAGAAGACCTTACACTCTGAAATCTAGGGTAAGATCATTTATCTAATCCGGAGATTTTTTCATGCGTTTCTGGCTAACAAAAACTACCTTTCTTACGTTGCAATTTCTCAAAACATTAGTACCAATCTACTTACTTATTTTCATCTAAAACAGACATTGTTTCCATTCATTCGTTTCTATAACTTTTGGTTTTTTATTCTGTGAATAATACACCTATGTAATCGCTCAGCAAAAAATTTTTGTAACACCCCTTCAAAATTTGTTCTTTTACGTTTCAAGGTGAGTAGATTCCAAAAAGGCAATGTCCGTCGGCCGTATCACGTGTACCGGCTTCATTTTCGGTCTAAAAAATTCGTTCTTTCGCACACAAGCTCCATTTGGGCCCTAGTTGTGTCTCGAAACTTTGCAGCCCGGTCAGAATATACCGAGGGGTGTTATTGAAATCGTTAAATTTCAGTTGATAAACGCGTTCCTTATAGTATGCATCATTTAGTCAATTGTTAGCAACAAGTAGGTATTCTTCATTTTTTGGATGCCGAACAACTTCGTGACAGAAACATGTTGAATATACGACCACTCTTCCATTATGTGTCGTCGTACGCTGTCTGAATTTGCTTGCTAGGAAATCAGATTCTCGATTGAGGATCAGGAGTTTGGAAAAAGGTGGGGCATGTAATGTAGATGTACCTGAGCCTCTTGGCTCCGACGGATGCTATGAAATCCATGCTGCAAGTAGGAGATGATGGTTAAAACCACCATTATCTGAGAAGCAACTGGGGCAGGTTGCCTATATAAGGTTTTGTTGTGCTTTACTATGTTTGCGTGAACTTAATTTATCCGCATAAACAGAAGATGGCAACAGATCAGTATGGATACTACTGTATATATAGATCCATGCGCCACTGAGCTTGTGTGTGACATAGAAATATTTTCCAGCACTCCTCAGTTTCATATTTTCTTTTTATTGTGCATTTCCTTCCTCCTAATATGAAATGATTATCTTTCCATACACTTTATTATGTAGGTAATTTTCAACCATCCGAACTGAAAGCTGCCTAACAACCTCTCAAATATGATAGTTCTATGTGCCTCTGAGCTTGTGTGTGACGTAGAGATGTTTTCCAGCACTTCTCAGTTTCATATTTCTTTTTATTGTGCATTTCCTTCCTCCTAATATGAAATGATTACCTTTTCACACACTTTACATAAGTAATTTTCAACCATCCTTGAACTGAAAGCTTCCTAACATCCTCTCATTTTCAGACCCACCGGAATACCCCAAGGTTTTTCATAAAGTCCTGCAAAAACACCACCGTCTATGAAGTCTTCGAGGTTTTGAGGTAAACAATTTCAAAGATATCATCAAAAATATCAGAGAGCCACCAACTTGGAAAATTAACTCATGCTGCATATATTATCATCAAACAAACAGAGATAATAAAAATTTCAGCTTAATCGGAGAATGAGAAGTCAGCAAACAGTACATTACAAGATTTTGCCTAGAGAAACATACATTGCAAGTTGAATGGTAGCATGTAAACAATTGTAAATCTACGCATACTTTGATTCAGAATGCTCTGAAACGGATTTGGCCAAGAAATTTTGGGATAACTTGTTTCATCATTATTATGAATAATTTGAGGAGTAAATAAGTTATTCCAAAATTTCTTGGCCAAATCCGTTTCAGAGCATTCTGAATCTAAGTATTAACCATTTTTTACATGCTGTCATGTTTCATCTTATTATGAATAATTTGTGGAGTAAATGTCATTATGCTTGGCTAGTGGCTCAAATACGCATATAAAACACCATTCAATATATAAATATCAATTACTGCAGCTGCTCACTGCAAAATTCACTAAAATAGATTTAGCTAGAAATAGATATAGTTAGCGTTACAGGAATGCAACAGGGTTGCCTGAATCAGTTACAACAATGTTCCATGAAGGAAGGTCACGAAATTATCTACGAATACTTTCCAGTTTTGTTATTTGTTCCAAGATTAGGATACTAAGCAAGTAATTATTTTCATTCGAGTGATAATCCTCTCAATTCAGTGCTGACATTCAATTTCGTCAATAAGTACGGATAAGACTTATGAATTTCAATACGACACTTACGAAGGGAACCGCATAGTCATATTGTTACACCAGACAATAAATCCGAATGTGATGATGACAGCTGCAACAACTGACATTCCACATAGGCAGAAACAACCAACCACATCTACAAAAGCTGAGAGAAAGTTGCTGAAAACGAAAAAAGAAAGACATCAACAGGGAAGAAAGAAACAGAGATCGTAAAAGCAGTAGGCAATTGTAGTAGATATTAAAACTGGGCTGACATGTGTTTTTACTGTTTTTCTGTTGAGTGGTAGGTTACTACCTTGGGCTTGTAGAACTATAGAAGAGCTCACATAATAATATAATACAGAGTTTTCAGAAAAAACGTTTTGATTGTAAAAAAACAAAACAAAAAAATCATCAGGGAAGGGGTAAAACCACTGCCCATACAGCAGTTTCCCCTTCCTCCAGAGCTCAAGAAAAGGTAGGGTAAGGAGTGTGACGTCCCCCTGGTGAGATATTGGTTAGCGTAATAACGTCATGCATCCAGGAGTTGATGGTTCGTTTTCGCAAACCGCCTGCCCCTTTAACATCATGCAAAAAACACGTGAAGAGCCCTGATGCATTAATGGACGGGATTCTCATCACACTGTCACAAAAATAACGAAGTATCAAATTTTCCAAATGTTATTGAACGCCTGCTTATAAAATAAAATTTATGGTGACTAAGACGATCCTGGAAAGTTCAAGTCCTAGTCAGGACAAGTTCATCTCTTTTCCTAATCTTCCTAATATATTTTTCTACCTAAGCTAGAATATGATGTGATATGACTGACATGATACAGTATATCAACGAAAACAGATAATCCAAATGATCAGACTTTAAACTGAAATATGGCTAACGTCTGAAGTATTGAGTTGCAATTACCTGTCAGTTCCTTGATATATATATCGTGCCATTCGATATATTTGTATCCCAGAAATCAAAGCCAATACTACACCAACAAAGATAGTGTAGTTACAGTAAGCCTGTGATGACCAGTTAACAGAAAACTGACCATCTTTTTCAAGCCACTCTCCTTTGGAGAAAAGAAGGCAGTGACCCCTGAAAAAAAATTAAAATTAGAGTGAGAAATCGAGAGTAATTGAGAAATAACCCACCACCGAGGACCACCAAGGATGATAGGTGAATTCTAATAGTGAGAACGTTGATATTTTTCAAAACTAATCTATTGCCGCATAATTAGTAAAATTATACACAAGAAGAAGTCGAAGATGTTAGGAATATATATATATAGGTATACAATTCCGTCTAATGAAAACCCCAATAATTAGGGATTACACCCAGAGTGAGTTCTCATTACTATAATAAAACTTGTGAATAAAGAAATGATATAAATTAATAAATTCTAATATGCACCTAGCTTAATTTAAAAAAGTTTGAAGTTTGAATTACAAATGAAACAACACTGCAACTTAAACTAAGGTACAAAAATATGTAAGAAATCAAGTTTTCGAACTGATCAGTTCTTACCAACAGAACAAACAAGCAGGTAGCATGATCAAGTGAGCGAATTTTCAAAGTGGAGTTAGTGAAAATTTATTGGCCTGAACTAATCAAAGGTGCATAACAGATGGATTGGGTTCACGGGGCCCATCCCGCTTGCATTATTTATCTCAGTTAGTCCTGGAACCAGCCCTGAAAAGTGGTCTTAATTTTAGGAGAAATCAAATTCATTACTCATAATACAGTGTCAAAAATTCCTAGTCTGCTGTCCCTAGCCAGTCGGAAAGTATGGGTTGACAGTACCTGGAAATTTGTTAGGTTACTTACTTTTTGCATAAAATTGAAACAATTATGGCGCACATAAAACCTTTGCCGTTTTAAACTACTCAAAATGCAGATTTAAAAAACCCTAGCGTGCCACCGCCGCCCCTGGCCTGCCAGCGTTTTTTGTGTAGTGTAGAGTCACCTCTGGCCTCTTACTGTGCTCAGTGTAAACAGAGGGTCAGAGGGGGTTCCCCTCTCCTTAGGACGCACACTATAAAAGGGCCGAGCAGCCACAAATAAATGATCATTTCTAATCAGATCGCCTTCTCATCAGACGCTTCCCGAGAATCTTCTCACTACATTGGTGACTCCAAGGTGATCCAGCAGTGCTTACGACGCCTGGCCCCTTCTCTCGAGACCACCCCACTTCAGCTCACCTCACCGAGAACGCCCTACTCCGCGTCTTCATCTGCTGGACCCATTCGCAACGCCACTTCGTCGATTCACGCTAGATCATTCGACCAGCTGACACCCCTTAGGCCTGTCAGAGCCTTCCGCCTGGAATTCAGCCGAACGCCACTTGGTTAATAGGAGAGTACCAGACCCCTTCCCGCTCGCCTTTCACCATTGCGAAAAGAAAACCAACGAGAGCCATGACGCAGCCACACAAACTTCCAGCTTACGTCCCTGAACGGACTTCCGTCTGGCTTCAACAGGTGACTCTCACATGCGCAGCAGAGAACATCAAGACGGAACAGCAAAAATTCCGTCGTGCATTCCTCGCACTCGACCCGGCCACCGCTGAGCTTGTAGCAGATATAATATAGATCCCGAGTCCGACATTGCGTTTTCTACGCTCTCTGAACGACTGACTTTGGCTCATCAACCCAGCGTAGATCATCGGCTCGCCTCCCTTTTCTCGGCCACATCGTTAGACGGAAAAACACTCACGACTTACCTCGCCTACCTCCGTCGTCAGCTGCCGTCTGCGGTACCCGACATCGTTATCTGACATCTCGTTCAATGTGTTCTCCCTCCTGACGTACTTATTCCTGTCGTAGCGGCCGCTGAAACGGATCTCGACCAATTGGCGAACCTAGCGGACCGTCTACTTCCGTATTCCACGGTCCCATCCCATCCTATGCAGTACAAGCTCGTTCCCGACGAAATAGATGCAGTACGGATTCTCAGAAATCGTCGTAACGATCGACAACGTGATCGCCAACGATCTTTACCACGCACCTTCTGTTATTATCACCGCCGTTTTCAAGCGAAGGTTCGGAATTGCAGACAACCTTGCACATGGAAAGCTCCGACGGCAAAAAAAGACAATACACGGCCCGACCGGCAGTAAACACCGTGCGTACAGCGAACTGCCACCGACTTTTCATCCGCTGCGACGACCTCAGCATCTTACCATCATCGGTGTTACGACATCCTAAGACGCCCGGACGACCACTGGTTGCAGTGAACGGCAGCGAAATTCAATCGTTTGGCCTCCCTTGTTCTTCCCGGCCATCCGGCGTACACTTGGGAGTTCGCCGATGTCACGAACCCCATCATCGGAGCTGATTTCCTGAGACACTACAACCTACTGGTTGACCTAAAAAACCATAGGCTTATAGACGCCACGGAAGGCAAATTTCTTGTTGGAAAAAATCGACATCGCCTCGTCGTCTGATGGTGTCTGCGCTGCTCGTGCGATAATCCCGCATCCTGACGTAAACGCCCTTCTCCTGCACTATGTTCCCGCCTCTACGCCCCCCGAATCCTCTATTGTCCATCACATCGAGACTACCGGACCTCCGTGCCATGCGAAACTTCGCCGCCTTAATCCCGTTCTATTCAACAAAGCCAAAAAACATTTCGCTGAGATCTTGGGAAGTGGTATTATTGAACCATCGAAGTCTCCCTGGTCCAGCCCTCTCCACGTCTACAACAAACCGAACGGGGATATTCGCCCCGTTGGTGACTACCGCACACTCAATCGCCTCTCGAAGCCAGATCGGTATACCATTCCTCATCTACAAGACTTCATGGCGAATGTACATGGTATGGACATTTTTTCTACCATCGATTTTGACCGCGCCTTCTTTCACTGCAAAATCGCTGCCTGTGACGTACCTAAAACTGCAGTGCTTACACCTTTTGGCCTCTACCAGTTCAAATGGATGACTACGGCCTACGAAACGCATCACAGACGTGGCAGAGGTACATGGATCACGTTCTCTCCGGCCTCCCTGTCTATTCCTACCTCGACGATATTTTGGTCACTTCCGCCTCCCTCGAGGATCACCGGCAACTCCTGCATCAGTTACTTCACCGCCTGGCCACTTATGGCCGAGTTGGCACTTACAGCCAAGTTCAACTCGGGCTTCCTGAGGTAAACTTCCTGGGACACAAAGTTTCATCCTCTGGTATTTCCCACTACCGGGTAAAACGGACATACTGAAAAACTTCCCTCTACCCGCAACTGTCAACGACCTACGAACGTTTCTAGGGTTGGTAAACTTCTACTGCTACTGCCGAGCCCTACCTCACGCCGCCCACACACTACCCCCGCTGGTCAACCTTTTGCCCACAGATGCCAAAAAGCGGGATAAGCGGAAAATAACGTGGTCGCATGATTCAACACAAGCCTTCATCACAACCAAATCGTTCCTCTCATCGGCAGTCGAACTTGCCCATCCGGACTCGAACGCCCCTCTTATCTTGCACACGGATGCATCAGACCACGGAATAGTACTGCAACAGCAACAAAATTTCGCCCTCCGCCCGCTCGGAATTTTCTGAAATCCTTGTCTCCCGCTCAAACCGCCTACTCTGCCTTCGATAAGTAACTTCTGGCCATCTATGAGGGGATTATTCATTTCGGACACGCAGTGGAGGGCCGTGAATTGATCATTTATACCGATCACAAACCACTCACAAATGCTCTTACGTCGCTAGCCAAGTCCATGCCCCCAATTCGCCCACGTCAACTCCGATTCATCTCTGAATTCACATCGGACATTCGCTACACACACGGCCAAACGAACTTAGTCACGGACCACCTCTCTCGGCTCCCGCCTCCAACTACTTCACAACTGGATACCGCTTCCTTCACGTTAGCGGAACTACGGGACGCTCAATTGCAGGACCCTCATCGAGATAAAATGCAGAATCTCAAGGAGATGGAAATACAGGGTGTTCCTCTCCTATGCGTAACATCTACATCTCCTCCACGTCCATACATTCCATCCCCTCTACGGCCGTTTGCCTTTCGATCGATACATAACATTTCTCATCCAGGTATAAAGGCCACTCTTTCCCTCCTTCGCAGTCGCTATTTCTGGCCGCACATGACGTCATCAGTAAAAGTTATGACCTGTGCCTGCCCGTCTTGTAACCGAGCGAAAATTTCTCGGCACATTCGAGCGCCCCTTGGCGAATACCCGCACGCCGAGCCCTTGGAACACGTGCACATCGATATTGTCGGGCCTCTTCCCGCAAGCAATAGTTACAAATACTGCCTCACAGCGATCGACCGCGCCACCGGCTGGATGGAATGTCTGCCGATACATAAAATCGGCGCATCTACCACGGCCCGTACATTCTACGACCACTGGATTTCGCGGAATGGCCCGCCAGCGACTCTCACGACAGATCAGGCAACTAATTTTGAGTCCCGCCTATTCAACGAGTTCACAAGGGTTATGGGCATTCATCGGATCCCCACGAATACCTACCATCCCTCGGCAAATGGTCTCATAGAACATTGGCATAGCACGCTTAAAGAGGCGCTTATGGCTACTACTACAAGAAAACGATGGGCTCTTGACCTTCCCCCCACTCTGCTAGGCCTTCCTCGGACGGCCTGTCACCCTCGCAACGCCTTTTTGGCGTCACCCCCCGCCTGCCTGGTGATACTTTTACGCAGCCGCCACCCTCAGCCACGCCACTCCTTTCTCATGATGCCTAACGCCGCTTTGTCAATCCCTATTTACCCGTCTCCATGGCAACGGCGCGAGCTGTCTGCGTCAGAGTAGACACCCTGAGGACGTCTCTTGTCCCTCCGTACACTGGACCCTTTACCATCCTTGCCAACGATGGCAAAATTACAACGTATCAGACGAACGATGGTGCCACAAAGTCTGTGTCAGTCGACCGATGCAAGCCTGCTCCTTATGCTCCCGCCGTTGAATCATCTCGGCATACGCCTTGACACCTTCTGTCCACCCCCTTTTGGTTTATTATTCTGTGAATAATACACCTATGTAATCGCTCAGCAAACAATTTTTATAACACCCCCTCAAAATTTTTTCTTTTACGTTTCAAGGTGCATAGATTCCAAAAATTCAATGTCCTTCCGCCGTCCATCGTCCGCCGTATCACGTGTACTGGCTTCATTTTCGGTCTAAAAAATTCGTTCTTTCGCACACATGCTCCATTTAGGCCCTAGTTGTGTCCCGAAACGTTGCAGCCTGATAGGAATATAATACCCACGGGTGTTATGAGTGAAAATGTGCATACAAATAGGTACTTTCTGTGTTTTAGTAACATGAGCTTTTGAGGTATTGTTTTCCATGTTTTTGGGACGAGAAGACCGAATATGAAGTCGATTTGACCAAAGAGTGCAAAATTGAGGTTCTAACGAAGTTTCAGCCTTAAATTTACGTTAAATTTTGGTCTAAAATCGTCGTTTTTCCGCACACAGTTCGGGTCCCCATTTGGGCGCAAATTTGGGTCCTAGTTGGGCTCCGAAGCACGGCATCCCGATCGACATACACCCAGGGGTGATATGGGAGAAAAACGAGTGTAAAAGTAGGGGTTTTCGAGGGATTTTTGAGGTTTTAGTGACCATGAGCTTGTGATACATCGTTTTCCATGTTTTTTAGGGCGAGAAGACCGAATATTTGGTTGATAAGTTGGTTGATACCGAAGAGTGAAGAATTGAGGTTGTAACGAAGGTTAAGCTCCCGAAATGAATTTTTTATGAGTCAAAAACATGGGAAATTGTCTGAAATCACCATACATTTGTATAGTAACACTAGAAGTAGTATCAACAGGTGAACCAGGACAAATAAATGGTACTATCAATGATCAAAAATAATCTGTTGAAAGGAAAAGCCGAGCCTAATTCGTGTTTTTGGGGACCAAAACTGGTGGAAACCATCAAAAATAGCCATTTCAATAATTGCACATGAAAGAAACAATAAATGAACAGCCAAAATTTCTGTGCGCATGTCCAGTAGAATAATAAACCCATGTGACAAGGACTTTGCAGCGTTTTTTTCCGTTTTTCGAACCTGTAACTTAACGTAACTTTGCCTCCTGTTGGCCTTCAGCTGTCTTGTAACGTATTAATACCACACATGTACTTATTCATAACTGGGGGGGATTGTAGCGTCACCGTTTGCGTGTAAACAGAGGGTCAGAGGGGGTTCCCCTCTCCTTAGGACGCACACTATAAAACAGCCGAGCAGCCACAAATAAATAATCATTTCTAATCAGATCGCCTTCTCAATCAGACGCTTCCCGAGAATCCTCTCACTACATGTAGAAATTGAAATGATTTTTTACACTTCGAATTCACACCACTTTAAGTATACTTGGAATACTGATTTAGGGTCTGCCATCACCAACTCGCCAGAAAGTAGGGGCAGACGACAGTGGAAGTTACAGGGGACAGTCTTAGAGGTAGGAACCTACATACCTACTGTAAGATATCAAATAACATTTACCAAGAAATAATACACTTATAAAAAATGCTGGGCTCATGCTGTTTTATACTGTATGTATATTTTTTTAATAGGTACAATATTCACGTATGGTAGGCACACAAATTATACCTACGTGTATATATTTCTTCGAAAATTCGATCTTATATATTATATGACTGGAAGTTTTTACTATAAAAACGTTACGGTTCATGTATTCAATAACTTCTTTTCGCGTGAGTAAAGAAAATTTTCAATATAAAATGCTCGTTTTGTTGCTTATTAACCTGCTATCATAGAGTACATGTTCCAATCATGCAGACGTTAATTCTTAAAAGCATAAAAATTGTTTTCGGATGTATTTCTACCTCATGTTCCCTACATTAGTTCAATAGTTTCTAACACTTAATATATAGAAAATGTGAGCCTTCATCTGAGAGAATTAAATTCCGAAGTGAGTAAAATGTATGTACCTACCGTACATGAATACTGTATCTGGTGAAAAATGTACATACAGTAAAAAACAATGAGACCAGCATCTTTTTTATAAATGTATTATTTCTCGATAAATAGGATTGATTTGATATCTTACGGTAGGTACGTACCTCTAAGACACCCCCCCCCCCCTCTGTATAACTTCAAATGTCATCTGCCCCTACTTTCCGGCGTGCCCTAATTTGAAGTGCACGAAAATAATCTCAATTTCTATACAAAAAACGCCGGCAGGCCAGCAACGGCAGATCAGGATTTCTGAATTTGTGGTTTGAGTAGTTTAAAACAGCGAAAGTTGTATGCGTGCTATAATAAACGGTTTCAATTTTATGCAAAAATTCGGCGCCTAAGAATTTTCAAGTGTCGTCTGCCACCACTTTCTGGTGGTCCAGTGACAGCAGACGAGTGTTTTTTGAATCTGCATTTTGAGTAGTCTGAAGTGGCAAAAGCTTTATGCATGCCAAATTTGTTTCAATTTTATGCAAAAAGTAATGAATGCCGTCTGCCCCCACTTTCCAGCGAGGGAAATGATGACAAATCACGTTTTTCATCCTTCAATGCTATTCCTAGGCAAAGTTCTATAATTCCTCAAAAGAACGCACTACCATCGTTGAGAGAACAGTTTAACAAACTGGCAGCTCTGGTAGTTTGGACGAGGCGATCTAGACACGATGTGAGTAACCCCCACTCCCGTCCGTTTGTGTCTAAAAACTTCCCCTCCATTCGTGTGCAACAACTCACGAGCTGCTATTGAGAGGTTGTTTTTTATCAGTGTTATCGGGGGTTGTGTTTGAAAGTCAGATGACCTGTCCACTACAACAAGGCGATCACTTGTTTGGGGCTGAGTGATGAGCACCCTCAACTCTCTGTATTTCGAAGGAATGGGAGTTACTCGCATTGGACACAGACATTGAACGCAGGGGAAAAGATAGCTGGTGGAGTGGGGGATACTCATGTCGGGTCTGCAACATCTCGTGTAGGTTAGTCGTTTCTGTCACAGGAGAAAGTTTTCAGAACAGTTCAAAATGTGGATGAATAATGTGCCTTCTGACGAGAGTTTAACATCTACGAACATAGTGGTTTTAGTGTTCCATCTGGGGAGACAAGTAAGTACATAAACTATATTTTTTCCCCAATTATTCGACTACAAGAAGCAGTCTGAGATATCAAGAAAAGTGACAGTGTTTGGAATTTATTAACAGATTTGTAGATTCATAAAAAATGAAGAATGGTAGGCAGAATGGAGTACAGTTTCTGAAATGAAGTTTGGAGGGGAAATCTCCCCTCCTAAGCGAGTTTCATCAACCAGGGAGACTTATAAAATCAACAAGAAACCTTAGTTGGTAATCTGGTACAGGTTGCGTTGATAGGAATCACTCAAAGTTTGTTTTAGCGTACCTCCCATGTTTTACCTACCTGCTTGTTTAGAAGCCTATAACGCGTTTTGCCTACCTGTGTGTGTGTTTTTTGAGTTGCAATGCATATTTTTCTTTATAGAACTTCTCTGGCTATAAGTTCTGATGGTTTAATTGAGTTACATGAACTCTTGTAAGGGCATAAACGACGAAAAACGAGGCTATGATGTAAAAATAACCTTTCTATTAATTTAATAGTACCACAATAGGGACACAACTACGTAAGAACGATTCTAAAATCAAATGGAAGTGTGGCTTCGACGGTTTTTGAAAGGAGTTTAGTTTGAAGCCCAGCTACCTGGGATTTAACAATCCTAAGTACAAAAGGGTTTTTACTCAATTTTCCATGAGAGCTATATCAACGAAAGAAAATTTATTCTCTTGATACCTAATGCTCACTGACGGGAAAGTAATTCATCGATGTCACAAAAGTTTGTGGAGCTAATGCACCTCGTATCTTTACATGAAAACTACTTGAAAAATAACGCTGATTCGAGCGCTACTCCACAGAGCGCCCTAGTTGCGGTACTCTGCATGGCTCATATTACCTAGACAACTGATCATTCTGAATAAATCCGGTTCTTTTTCGGTCTGCGTTTCTACTCATCGAATTCAGATGACATTTTATGGGGAAGTTATGGAGGTTGTCCCTGATTTTCGTCTGAATTCCCCCTTGGTCGTCTGTGGATGTGTGAAACCCCTATAACGGGCATATATCTTCGACGCTATTCAACAGATTTTAATAGAACTGTGGAGGAAGGAACAGTTTATTAAAAACACCCCAAATTACTGCACAGCGGTTTATTATTTACCTGTATTGATACCCCTTTTGCGTAGATCACTGTTTTCTGGGGTCAATACCTAGCCTCGAGCTCCCCCCACGAAAGCCCTAAATCGAGTACAGCAGCCGCCCGGGAATTACAGTTTCATAAAAATCGTGGGATTCAATAATTATTCATTATTTGTTATTACTAATGAAGCATGACGTTGTTCAAGTTGCAAATTCAAAGCAGCCATTCCTATAACGAAACAATATCACAGAACAACAACTCGACTTCATGCAGATATCCGTGATTATAATCAGGTGTTACCGTTCACCATTCACGACCATGTTGATGAAGATTTTCGGTGCAAACGAACGGCTGGACGTACTCGTACAATGCTCCGGGTGGTCTCAAAAAATTCTTTAGTTCAAGATCAATTTCAAAACGTAAAAAAAAATCATACCATTCTATTGAAAGTTTTCGAGCTACGGCGTTCGGAAAATTTCAACACCTAATCTTCACTCCTTAGAGATGACTGACAGTAACTCAACGAAACCCCAAACGGGACCTGCAAACCAAATTTCATTAATTTTGGTTCATGGTAACTAAGTTCGAAGTACGGCGGATGGACAGAATTTTCTTTATTCCATTTTTGGATTCTACGTACCTTGAAACAGAAACCATCAAAAATGTTGATGGGGGGTTACATTTTTTTTAATGCTCGATTCCAAAGGTTCATTACTGAAAATAATAAACCAAAATCAGGTTCATAGCAGCCTCTGCGCTTGCACGATCGCGAAACCCTTGTATTGAACATCCGTTAAGTACCTAGGTATTTTACTAGGCAGTTACCCCTCTAGATACAATATTTATTTTACGATTCTGATGACAACAGATGACTGTTGATTTCATGTTGTAGGTACTGCTCTCGACATATCCCTCGAATTTCATCTAGCCTGGATGATTCGCTGAGCCGTGTCTTCGAACCAATTGAGGACATACAAAGAGTTCCACGGAGGAATTCCATATAAAAGTCAATCGGCTAAAGATCTGAATAATAATAATTCTCCCCAAAATCCATATTATAGGCCATAAACTTATGTTTTGTGGCAAGGAACCAGTAAGAAAGCACACCATCAAATAACCGCAAACTTAACAAAACTTTTATTTATCCATCCCAGTTAGGATTACCTAATCAACTCAATGTCAGTATATTGTATGTGTCCCTGATAGAATATAAAACATTCCAAGAGCGTTGGTAAATATAATGCTGTGGGTGTGCAAATAATAACCATACTGCCAATGGAAGACCATAAATACCCCCATGAATGCTACGTTAAGTGCGAGGAAGTAGTATCAAAGCATCAAGTACGTAGACAAGCTTCGCACTTACTATTACACGTAAGTGTGGATAAGTAAAATGAAGAAGTGAAGCAATAAATTTAGAAAAATGTCGTATAAATCGAAATATATTACCTGAATTCATCCTGATGAAGAGTCATAGGTATGACAATGCACAGCGAGAGTATGAAAGCTACGACATATCCAGCTATTTGGCTAAGTAAAATAATGTTGTTCAGAGACATATCAGTGCGAAGTTGATTCAACGGTAACCGGTTACATTCTTTCGAATCAAATCACTCAAGCATGTATCACCACCACAACTTCACAACAACTGTATCACAAATAAATTATAATATAATATTATTGTCATACAATGCTGATAACAGAAGATGAGTGGAAGTTGTTCTCCGCTTAACTGTCCTCTGTAGATGTCGGACACAAGTGGTCTTCTTCTTCTTCTTTATAGATGTTATTATATTCGGTTGTGGATGATGAGTGAAGCAGGGTTCACATCCATCCGGAGCCGTCTGGAAATACGGATAGGGGAAGCTAGTGAAAAGCAGTGGAAGGGATGGAGGGGAATCGCGGAAGTTGGGAAGGCGTTCATAACCATCCGGAATTTTGGCTGAAAACTCGTTTCCCGCGCTTCCTCCCACAGCTGTTTCGGTTGCCGACGCCATTCTGTATGCGCAGTAGTGAAGTGCGCAGATGCGGAGCGGAAAATATCTGAAAAATCAAATGCGTACAGTTCGCTTCAAAAGTGCTTCTCCGGAAAGAATATTCCCCCCTCCCCAGCTGATGTCCAACCAATCAGCTGCTCGTACGCACTTTCCGGATAGCTTTCCGGATGGATGTGAACCCTGCTTGATGCTGCTGGTGTTGCGATGCGTTTTGATCGATGTTAAGGAAATGAGTGTTGACGGATGACAGGGATTGTGGGGGGACGAATTAAATTTGGAATTGATGGTTGGGGAGATTTATATGATTGAGCTAGGATTAAAAGGTATTGTTATTGTCACTAATAAATGATAGAAGTTCTTGGAGCGATGTTAATTTATGGTTTTGTATCAGGTGGTTTTGGATGGAGCTGGTGATGGTGATATTTAGAGAGTTCCTAGGCGATACCGTCATATCAATACCGCCTCAGGGAGATACTGCTGTTAGGGCGAACAACATGGATGCTAACCTGTTGCCATGGGTTAGGAGAGATGACAGAGCATGGTGGACGGTATCTGGAAGTGATGCCAATTTCTGACTGATTCTTGAAGTACCTACAGCGAATTCTAACCCCCTTCCATCTCAAATGAGCTACAGACATGAAAGAAACCACCACCAGCTCTAAAATCATTGTTCATTGTTCATCATGGTTAGAATCGTTGTTTTCAATTGAATAGGCCAGCTGCAAAACCAGTCCAAATGAAATAATGAGAAAAATGCAAAAAGCTGGTAGATACTATGAGACAGAGCTACCATTTTTCTTTTACAAATAGCTACGGAAATGAATCATAGAATTGGCCTGCTAAATTTGAACGTCCCGTTATTGCAAAATTAAAGGATGGTATAGGTATAGCTAGTTTTGCTTCAGCAATAGGTAGGTATTTGGCTGCTCTTGCAACTGGTATGAAAGTGTGCAATTGCAAAACCACCTATAAATTTGTGAAACTAGGTTTTATTATGAGGGAAAAGTAGGTCTAAACAAAGAAAGCTTAAGCGTTTGAAACCATTTAATTTTTTTTTAACCAAATACGAAAAAATAGGCAAAACTTGAGTTAGGTAATAAGAAAAAGTTCGTCAAGGAAGGAAGTTTACCTCTGAATTTTTCGTTGTTGCTAATTTTCCACCCTCACTCTCCATCAAAACTCAAAATCTGCGGGTTCCAGTTCATTTTGTTGATCTTCTCCAATGACGTGCGTGGGTCTCCAAACAACTTCTGTTTCCTTTTGATTCACTGATTCTCTTCAGCGGAAACGTGGAGGCTAGAGAGTTCCTAGGAGATACCGTTGCTCAGATGCGTCGGCCCTGTCTTGGAAAAGTGTTCTGCGCATGCGCCAAATGGTTGAAGTATTTGGCCATTGGCCCCATACATAGGTCACCGCCTCTCGATCCCGTCAAATGTAACGACTAGACCGCATTTCAAAGTAATGTGACATGTTGAAAACCATACCTTCTGCTCCGGCCTCCTGCTACCGTGAAATCATGATCCCGATGAACTTTGTTGGAAGTCAATGAAAATGCGCGGTTCAATGACGATGAAGTAAGCAGAGAATAAGGACAAACAATTTTCAGGTCCATGATCCTATTAAGTGTTGCCTTCTTCTTTTGTTTTGGTGGAAGCCGACTAGCCTGACCAACCAAATAATAATAATAGTTTATCGCCTATCGCTCTTAAATTGTTCTCTAATTAAAAGTTCGTTTGTTACTTCGTTTTGCTATCTGGAGCTCCTTAACTTCTAATAGGTTCTGGGCCCAGACACGTAGGAACAACTGTTTGGAAAGTGTACTTAAAAGCTTCTGTGAAAGTCGCGAAAGAAAACAAACAGTGAAGATCGGTAGTGAAATCAGTCTATGCAGGTGGTTGTGATCCAGATCGCCGAAAACGAAGGTAGGCCGTTGAAAACCAACATATTTTTTGTTGTGTTCAATGAACGGAAAAATGGGGAATCCAGTGACAATTTTCAAAGGAAAATCTAACTGGGGTGTTTGGAAGTTCAAGGTGGAAATTTTGCTCAAAGCTAAAGGTTGCATGTCTGCTGTTTCGCATGAGTTTGACCCTAAAGGGAAACATTCGCAGAAGGAAGCAGATGCTTGGGAGAGGTTGGATACTCAAGCCAAGGAAATTATTGTTACTTGAATGGATGAAGGGCCTATTCAGCATGTGTTGCTTTGTGAAACTGCTTATCAAATGTGGGCCAAGTTGAGGTCTATTTATCAGCAAAAATCGGATGTGTCGTTGTACCTTGCCCAGAAAAACTTCATGGACTATCAGTTTGAAGGAAAGGGGATTGCTCATCATGTTTCAAGGATAGAACTGCTCATAAATGAAATGAGGCAGTCTGGAAAAGAAGAAATTTCAGACAAAATGCTGATGAACAAGATCTTGATGACCCTTCCTGATGACTATAGGTATATGGTGGCTGCATGGGAGTCAGTTTCTGAAGAATCTCAAACTCTTGAGGAGTTAACTGCTCGTTTATTAATAGAAGAGTCTCGTTGGTCAAAACCTTGTACCCCTAAGCCCCAGTATGCTGCACTATCAACCACAAAAACACAGAAATTCTGCAAAGTATGCAGGAAAGACAATCATTCAACACATGAGTGTTTCAAAAACAAGACTGAGACTAATCAGACGGACAAGACTAATGATCAGGCATGTTTTTACTGCAAGAAAAAAGGTCATTACAAGAAAGATTGCCTCATTAGGAAGAGGAAAGAAGAAGCTGGAGCAACGCAGGTCCAATCAAGGAAGGCTGAGACATTTGTTAGTCTAGCTCTCAGCAGTATTGGCTACACTGACCATCAGAGCTAGTATTTGGACAGTGGTGCAAGTGAGCACATGACAAGTAGGCGGGAATGGTTCAACACTTTTGAACCATTTGACTCAGATGTCAAGATTGGTGATGGCTCAGTTCTGAAGGCTGAAGGAATTGGTGATGTGTCAATCAAGGTCATCATTGACAACAACTGGGTGCCAACAATAATATTACAAACGTTCTGTTTGTCCCAGATTTGAAGATAAATCTATTTTCAGCCAGCGCTGCCTTGGATAAGGGTTTTACCATAAATGGTGACAAAAACAAGTTCACCTTACAGAAAAATGGAGTTGTTCAGGCTGTGGCCGTATGTGAAGGCAAACTGTTTGCTTTGAATTTCAAAACAGTCTCTGTTGCTCATGCCAATCCAGCAATTAGAAATTCACTGAAAATCTGGCATGAAAAGTTGGCACACCAGAATGCAGCGCATGTGCGCAAGACACTCAAGGATATTGACATTAATTTTGTTGACAAGAAAGATTTTTTCTGCAGTAGCTGTATGGAAGGGAAGCAGCATCGTCTACCATTTGAAAACAGTACCACAATAGCCACCCAACCATGTGAATTGCTTCATATTGATGTCGCAGGACCCATGGAAATTGAAAGTATTGGAGGATCAAGATTTTTCCTTCTTATCAAAGATTCCTTCAAAACAGTTTTCTTCTTGGAAAGAAAATCTGAGGTGATGGAAAAGTTGAAAAACTTTTTCACAGCAGCCAAAAATGACACAGGCCATGACGTCAAATGTATCAGAAGTGACAATGGAACCGAAGAAGTGAACCAAGACATAGAAAAAATGTTGTTATCACTCGGAATCTGTCACCAGAAAACTGTACCTTTCACCCCTGAGCAAAATGGGAGAGTGGAAAGGGAGATGAGAACACTTGTAGAAGCTGCCCGCACCATGCTTCAAGCAGGAAAATTGAAGAAGACTTTTTGGGCCGAGGCAGTAAATTCCGGAGTATTTGTTCTGAACAGGTCAGGCACAAGTTCTATACCTGGCAAAACACCCTACGAATTTTGGTTCAGGCAAAAGCCCAACCTGAAATTCCTCAAGATTTTTGGCTCGGAAGCCTATGTGCATGTTCCCAAAGAAAAACGACGCAAATGGGACTCAAAAAGCAAGCGCGGAATCTTTGTTGGATATGACGACAACACCAAGGGGTACCAAATTTACTACCCTGATGAGAAGAAGATGGCTGTGGCGCGTGACGTTATTTTCCGCCCACCATCAGAGTCATCTTTTTTGGAGCGGACTGCACAACCTGATAGAGATTTTTATATTTTTCCTGAAGAGAGAAATAGTGAAACTCCAATTACAGATGATGCAATTTGTCGTGGAACAACAGTTGAGTTACCTGGAACTTCAGGCACACAAGCACCTGATCCAGCCGGAGGGCTCAACAGTCGCAGAGGCCAAAGAGAAAGAAGAGCACCTAAACGTTTCGCAGACTATGAAACTTGTTTCTTTGCTGGAGGAGGGGAACTCTCATACAAGGACGCCATCAATGGAGAGGATGGAGTTTCATGGCAGGAAGCAGTCAACAATGAACTCTCAGCCCTGGAAGAGAACAGTACTTGGATTGAGGTGCCATATCCAGAAAACCAGAAGCCATTGCAGACTAAATGGGTATTCCGTGTCAAGCAAGAAGGAGAGCGCTCAACCCTTTTGTACAAAGCGAGGTTGGTCGTGAAAGGATTTAAGCAGAAGGATGAATTCGATCCTTACGAGGTATACTCACCTGTTGCAAAATTGACAACTTTTAGAGTGCTTCTGGCAATTGCCTCAAAATTTAAGCTAAAAATGCTACAGATGGATGTGAAGAATGCCTTTTTAAATAGCAATATCGAAGAGGAGGTTTACTTGTTCATACCGGAAGGGTATAAAAGTGACAGAACGGGAACAGTTCTGAAGTTGCAGAAATCTTTATATGGTCTCAAGAAATCTCCACGCTATTGGAATAGAAAATTCGACAACTGCATGAAAGATCAAGAATTTGAGAGAACCGAATGTAGACCCGAAGACGTAGACCAAGGTGTATGGTTGCACAGTCTCATGGTCGTCGTCTAAACAACAGACAGTGGCCTTGTCATCAACAGAAGCGGAATTCGTCGCTCTAAGTCGGGGAGCTAGTGAAGCATGCTGGCTTCCCACTTTACTTCAAGAACTTGGACTTCACCCTCAAGAACCAACTGTGATTTTTGAAGACAATCTGTCTGCGATCTGTGTGGCAAACAATCCTGAACATCACAAGTGGCTGAAGCATGTGGACATCAAGTTCAATTTCATTCGTGAGAAGATTGAAATGGGGATCATACTGGTAAAACCAATAATTGACTCGAAGCACCAAACTGCTGATGGACTTACAAAGCCTCTGAACAAACCTTCATTTGAAACTTTTTGTGCAGGCTTAGGAATGATCTTGTAGTTTCTTGACAAGCAATTTGCCACCAACTTTTATTTGATATCTGTGTTAAATTCAATCAATTTGTATTTTTGTAAACTTAAATTATTCGGAATTTTCATTGAGGGGGGTTGTTGGAAGTCAATGAAAATGCGCGGTTCAATGACGATGAAGTAGGCAGTGAATAAGGACAAACAATTTTCAGGTCCATGATCCTATTAAGTGTTGCCTTCTTCTTTTGTTTTGGTGGAAGCCGACTAGCCTGACCAACTTAACAAATAATAATAATACTGTATCACCTATCGCTCTTAAATAGATTGTTCTCTAAATAAAAGTTCGTTTGTTACTTCGTTTTGCTATCTGGAGCTCCTTTATTTCTAATAAACTTTTCTATAACAAAAACGTTTTGGCAACCCAAATATCTGACCCTTGAGGGTCTTAAGTTGTAGTTCGCTCAGGTATGTGTTTTGGTTTATTATTGTGTGAATAATACACCTATGTATTGGCTCAGCAACACACCCTCTCAACATTTTCTCTTTTACGTTTCAAGGTGCGTAGATTCCAATAATGCAATGTCCGTCCGCCCTACGATATTTACATCATTTTCCATATAACAAATTCCTTCATTGCTTCATTCGCACACAGGCTCTATTTGGGCCCTAGTTGTGTCCCAAAACTTTGCAGCCCGATCAGAATATACCCAAGGGTGTTATGGGTGAAAAGTGGGTGTGAAAGTAGGGGTTTTCGAGGGTTTTTGAGGTTTTACTGAAAATGAGGTTGTGAGGTATCGTTTTCCATGTTATTTAGGGTGAGAACCAAATATGAAGTTGATTTTGACCAAAGAGTGAAGAAGTGAGGTTGTAACGAAGGTTCAGCTCCTCAAATTCATTTTTTATGGGTCAAAAACCTGGGAAATTGTCTGAACTCACCATAAATTTGTATAACACTAGAGGGAAATTGTCTGAAATCACCATAAATTTGTATAACACTAGAGGGAAATTGTCTGAAACCACCATAAATTTTTATAACACAAGAGGGAAATTGTCTGAAATCACCATAAATTTGTATAACACTAGAAGTATTATCAGCAGGTAAATCAAGACAATTAAACGGCACAACCAATTATCACATTTGTAAAAAAAAAAAAAAAAAAAAAAAAATTGGAGCCTCATCCGTGTTTCTGAGAAACAATAAGTGAACAGCCTCTGTAGGTAAGTACTATTTCTGTAGTCCACTACAGAAATATTGGTGTACTATTTCTGTGTCCAATAGAATAATAAACCCATGTGACAAGGACTTTGCAGGGTTTTTTGTTATGCCGGGGGTAATTGTGTCAACAAATAATGGTGAAGCTTTATTCTAGCGCACTTTTCTTCTAACGTATATCTGTGGTCATCACCTGACTCCGTTTGGGCAAGGAAGTTTCTAACTATACTTCTCTGTAATTGTTCCAAGGGATGGAGTGTTTTATTATGCGAGCGGAGGTGTAACCTTGATCAAATAAATGGGGACTGTTGCTCAATGATCTTGACAGTGTGCAGGAGGTTTCGAATTCTATTCCGGTATTTATATAAATTGAGTTGGTCAGGGAGTGAAGAGGGGGGATGGGGGATGTTCTGACAGCAGGCAATATTAGACCGAGTGCCTGATTCTGTAGGACTGTTTTTTTGCATTACGGGATGTTCCCCATGCATAGATGTGCAGGCCGTAATCGATTTTTCGGGTCATATCATGCTTTGAAAGCTTCTCCAGGATTTCCGGGTGCCAGCCCCAAGTTTTACCTTTCATAAGCTTCATTGCGTTGATATCTTTGACGCATTTGTTGACAATATACCTATCAGACGTGGAGGCCTTCAACGAGTTTTTCACCCAACAATATGCCCAAGTATTTGTGTGATGTCATTGTCTTGATTACGCCACCATCTGGGAGGAGTAGGTATATCCAAGTGACTTTTTTGATGGGTTGGAAGGGAGTCGAAGATGGATAGCAGAATGTTTATGTTTGTACTGGTTCAGATCCCCATTCTATTTTGTACTTCTGATGTTGAGAGGAGATGGGATTTCATTTGCTCCCTGCTTAGAAATGGGTCGTGTCCATGTATGATGAATACGAAGTCATCAGCATACGAAAGCGTGACTGAGGAAGGATTCTGTGCAGGTTACCGACATACAGATTGAATAAGGGGGGGCTCAGGATGCTCCCTTGGTCCAGCCCATCCGTGCCGAAGTCAACCGAGTGTGGTGAAGAAGTATGGGAGGATATACCGGAATGCATGAGGATGCTAATATGTGGGAATTGAATGCTCCTGTGATATGTAGGAAGCAGCATAATGTTGACATTCCTCTGTCTGTGGCATCAAGAGCCCTAATCTGGAGATCAGTGAGGCAGTTCAATGTGGAGTGGTTTTTGCGGAATCTATGTTGATTGGGTGACAATAGCTCATGTGTTTCCACAAATATATCCAATCTGGTGTTGACCATGCTGTTCAAGATTTTCACAGGACATGGTATCAAGGACAGGGGATGAACGGCTAATTTAAACGGATCACAAGAATGTTTTTGATATATATGATTTTGATGTTCTTCCATTGAGTTAGTATAATGTTGTGAGAAATGAGAAAAGCATACGTTACAAATTTGGAGTAGTAGTGATTTTCCCACAGGAGGAAGGTGAGAGAGCATAGAGTAGGTGGTGGTGTCATAACCTGGGCTATCTCTATGTTTTGGTAGAGTATTTTCTAACTAATATAGATAGAATGGTGGGGGGAGGTGCTACATGATCTAGGATGATTTGAGGTAGTTGTGAGGGAGGTTAGGTGATTTGTTGCAGTACTTCATTGCAAACATCTGAATTTACCTCTGGAGATAAAAAGTTGTGACCTTTGACTTGGGAACCATTGAGGCTACCTAACAGATGCCACGCCGAAGGGTGGTTGTGGATATTTGGGTTGGTTGTGTGACCGACTGACAGAGAGCGTTCCATTCAGTTCTTTTTTCAAGTAGGATATCGTTATCTGACTGTTGTATCACTTCATTTAAGGTTTGAGGTTAACATTAACAGCATCACACCAACTATTATTCCAGTATCTGTTGGCCTTGGTGAAAGCTCTAATTATTTTAGTTGGGATGGTGGCTTTTGCGCAAATTTGATGGCAGCTTGTATGTATCATATACAGATTCTATATTGTCTTCATCATCAACACATCATCAATGTTTGACAGTGAAGTTAAATTTTCTTCTAGCCATTGTCTATATTCTGTCCAGTTAGCTTTTTGTAGATTCCACTTAGATCTAGGGGTGGCGGGTAGATTGAGCTGTTGTATGCTAACGGGCATTACCTACCTAATGGTCACTTCCCAGGGTATCGTTTAGCACCTGAAGACATGCGTTACTTGCCAAATGCAGGGAGTAGATGACTAGATGTGACTGATTTCAGCTCATTTGATTTGGTGACCCGAGTTTCCTTGTAGTTAGAACCTACGGTTAAGTTACAGTCTAATAAGGAATTTTCCATTTGCCGCCCCCTTGTGTCAAAGTGGGATGAACCCCACATAGTATGAAAAATAAAATCACCTGCAAATATATTTGGGACGTTCGGTTCAATGTCGAAAAGATTGTCCCTGTCGTTGGTGCTCATGGGTATACCAGGTGGAACATATACGTTGTGTGTCCTCAGTCTACTGGTTGGGAGGTTCACGTCTGGTTGGGAGGTTCACGTCTGGCTGGGAGGTTCACATCTGGCTGGGAGGTTCATGTCCAAACAGAGCACCTCGATGGGTTGATGATTATGTGTGATAGGGGTTGTAGTGTAGGGCAGTGTGGATTTTATTAGAGTGAAAAGGCCTCTGCGCCCTGGTACATCAGTATTATCCTTCCTGATAACTTGATAGTTCAGAAAATTAATTTTTTCATCATCTGTAAGCCACGATTCTTGTATCATTGCCACGCCAATGTCCACCTCTTCAAGAATTTGCGTTGTTGTGTTTGTGTTTGTGTGAAGACAAGATTGTCTTGTTTTCGCATCAGGCTCCTAACATTCCAGCATATTATATTAAGTTTCTTTTCTGAATTATCCATGTTGTTTAAAATTTAATTTGCTTAGTATTTAGAGGAGAGTCTTGGTGCTGGCTGCAGTCGTATGAAGGAGGGGTTGGGAGGTTTGGTTAGTTATTAACTGCATATAAGGTGCCTGATAAGAGGTTGATGTCATCGGGAATCGTACGAGAACTGTAAGATTGGGAAGGAGGTTATAAGATCGGATTTCACTTTTGTTTGCCAAACTGGAAGCCCAGTTAAGACCAATTCGGGAGATTAGCTCTGGCCTTCATTGTCTGTCTGTGGAGTTGACTCCATGATGTGTATATGAGGAAGAATTATGCCTAAGGCCATCATTGGCACTGGTACTCAAATGAGGGAAAGACCTGGGCTGGTTCCGCACAACAGTCTCTGTACTTGTGTTTTCATTGGCGGGAGTTCCATAGTTCTTTATTGAAATGACGTCTATCTACATTGAATCCAGAAGTGCCTCGTCGTGCAACTGCTGCCCAGGAGTTGTTGTTTTGAAGAAAGTAATCCCTTATGAGATCACGAACGTATCTTTGTCGATAATATATTTGCTGCCTATAAAGTGTGAGGTGTTGGAGCAGAGGGCACATCCTATTGCCTACAATGTGATCTGTGTTGAAAGAGGATAGACATCTGTGGGGAACTAGTATCACACTGGTGGTTGGCATCTATGGATCCGCAGTATCGACATCGTGGCTGGCTGTTACATGCAGATTTCAAGTGACCAAAACGATGGTATCCATTACAGAGCTTGATTTTGGGTATGCCATTATTAATGTTGAAATTACTAGTCCAATTTTTATAGTGCCCCTGGGGTTAGTTTCATGGAAGTGAGTTCTAAGGAATGGGGTTCTATGTAAAATGCCGTCATTGAATTTTCATCTGTAAAATGCAGAATTAAAGTCGCTACAACTCGATATATCCTCGAGAATATCATAATGTCGATTAGTTCTGATGACTCCAATGTTCTGTTGCGCTAGATGGTAGGCTAGTGCTAAAAGACTCAGTGATAGTTGGGTTGGAGACCACGTATTTGTAGACTTTGGGTGAGTCTGTTGAGATGCAGAATCTGTTTTTACTCGTCCTTTTTATATTGGTGTCAGATGTACCAAATTGATCACAAATCGGACTTAATAAATCAGTTTCGGTTGGATGAGTAGTAGATTTAGCATCCAACAGAATTATAAAACGTCCTGAGTGATTTGTGGGGTAGGTATTCTCTCTTTTTGAGGATCACTCCGTGTTGTAATGTAGTGATTTCGGCATATATTATGACATCTGAAGTCTGTAACTTGCAGTATCACTATTAACCATGTGATTATTTGTCGTGTCAAGTTGAATGTTGGCATCATTGAGTGGTGTCGGTCTCATCATGAGTCATCGGTGATCGGACACCGTTAGTATGTTTGGCATCCACTAGGAGGCCATTTGTCGTATTCGTTCGGCAGTCCCTGAGCTCAGCGTCACTTAGAAGGCGGATTCATAATTTCTGAGGTGGGAGGCACGGCAGTAGAGTCAACGACAACATTTCCAGAAGGAGATGCGGGGATATCATTGCTATTCTTGCATAATACTGTCACTGATATCGGAGGAGTGTTTGGAGAGGGGTATTAGCGAGCATGACCAACTTAGACTGTCAATATTACCACGCGATCTGTCATACTGATATTCCTTGAATAAAGTGCAGCATTCATTTTGCTGTGGATCAATAATATAAGCCGCATTTAATAAATCGTCAATGCTATTGCGTCTCGCTTTCTGGAATATGTCCACGTATTTATGTGGTATCGAAGGGAGGTCAGTGGCTTTAATCAGGGCTAATCTGTTTATGTCAGGAGACCCTGGAGTCACGAATTTGTCGTCTTCAATTGTGATGGTCGATTCGTTTCGCATTATGGTGGCACTGGGAGATGTCATTTCCTGGGATTCTATTGAGGATCTGCGCGTGGGATCTGTGCGTGGGTTCTGCACGTGGGATCTGCGCTTGGGTTCTGCGCGTGGGGTCTGCGCGTTGGTTCTGCGTAGGCGGAGGCTTGAGCACAGGCTATTTCTCGACGAATAGGCGCTTTACGTCCGTAAGCCTAACTAGTGTTGTCCATGTGTAGGTACGGTTTGACGTTCTTAAATGCTTCATGTGAATCTTTACGGCCTTTGCGTTTTACGCGCTTTGCGTCGATTACTCCAAATGGTTCGGATGACAAACCGTAGTTGGGGAGAACTTATTAAATTCAAAGCTAAGCTTCATTATATCTATATGAGACATCCAGCGTAATTTTAATAATAGGTAATAATAATTCACCACGCACTTATTTTATATATCAGTTGTCTCAAACAACAGTTATTTTAAAACGATTATCTATTATTTCAATTTGAGTCGGGTCGCAAGAGTTACCGAAAGCTTTGTTGGAATTTTGTTGTTGTTTAGATTGGTACCTATATTTGCGGCTCCATGTCTGTACTTATTGGTTTCTAGAAAAGTGTGCCAGGTTTTGATCGATCAAAGCGAAGATTGTTTTGGGCATGCGACACGATGTACGGGGGGGGGGGGGGGGATCACAAAGTCCAGATTGCTTAGCAACCAATCAATAAGGTTTCAGTATCCTTACCTACAACAATATCGTCAAAGCAAAGACGGAGTCACAAGGCACCGACAGTCTTTCGATTTTATGCGATTTGTCAGTGAAATGGAAAGGACGGACTTCGTAAGTGAAGTGAGTATAATACTAGTTGCCTATAGTCTACTCATTTTCTCGTCATGGCGCAGTTTCACAACTGCTAGGATGTTGTGTTGGTTTCCCCATATTGATCAACACACCCAACCCACTCATCATTGCCGAACGTCATTGAGGCTCTAAGTAAGAATCGAATAAGTAAAGCTCGACTCTACTTAAGAGTCGAGCGACATTTGCGGGTGGCTACCTATAATGTTATTTTATACCTACGTATATAATGAATGTATTCCCCCCAAAACAACCATGTTATACAAATTTATTGATTGCAAAAAGGATTGATCAGTGAAAAAGATATCCCCCCCTCCCCATAAACAACCCTGTTGTAAAAATGTGCCCGCCAACAAAACCTCCTCAGCCGTAAAAAGGATTGATATCCAGAAGCGAGGTGCGAAGCAAAAGCCAAAATTTTGAGTTTTGGGTAATTTGACTTGAAATTTTGACAGTTTACTCCTTAGGCCTCCAGAATTTGTTGTATAGTTTTTGGTGCCACCAAGGTGCCAGGGAACGGCGCCACGCTGGCACCATGGAGCCATCTGTCAGAAAAATGTGTTTAGGCCTCCAGAATTCGCTGTATAGTTTTTGGTGCCACCATGGTACCAGGGAACGGCACCATTTTGGCACCAGTGACACCATCTGTCAGAAAAATGTGTGTTCGCTATAGCTTTTCATTTATTTTATTTTTTTTATTTTTTTGAGCGGAAGAGTAGGGTATGGAAATTGAAGAAACGCTAGGTGTGTAGATAGGCCCTACCTACCGAGTAGGTTCATTCATTATTTGGGTGGAATGGTCCCCTCCTGTCGCTGAATCAAATTTAATCAAAAAGGCACCAACTTCGAAAAAATTGGTTTTCGTGGTCATTCTACAACATGCCTGCTACTTTTTGTTTTCATTGATCCTGAATAAGTATAGTTTTAATGAGTGGATCGCACGTAAATCAATTGGTAATTTTCTCCCCTTACTTGAATAATAGAACGTATACGGCTCGGGTACTTTCATAAGTAAAAAGAATCTTCGGGAATACCGCGGCAACGAATGATAGCTAGCAAGCAACAGTCAGCTGAGCTAGCAAGAAAACAATAGAATTTAGGGTGGTCGTCCACTGGAAGCTTATTCTCGGTAGGTACCTACTCAGTTGAAATAGGTCGACTGTATCACTGCTACTCGGGGAAATGATTAGCAACCCAAGGCCTACGGTACAGGAATCACCTGTGCATGTGTGTATGTTTGGTATCTTGGCAATGGGATGAAGCTTTGCTTGTTCGTAATCAAGGGGTTTTACCAACCATTTTCCGTATTCTTTGATGGTTCTCATCAGTCCTCAAAAGGCACCTGTCTTATACCTATATCTCTGCTCTTAAAGTTAATAATGTAATACTTCGTGGGAAGATCAACAAAAGTCTAAACCTATATTTTCATATAGGTAGGCGGAAGAGCCGCAGGCCTAAATCATTAGCGGCGTAGGGGGTAAAAACCCATATTTTCATTAATGTAGAAAACAAATAGGTAGGTACCTACCTATCTATCAGTCTACGTCGAGAAATAACCAGGCGATTTCCTCTCGTCTTTTGGTTTATTATTCTGTGAATAATACACCTATGTATTCGCTCAGCAAAAAATTTTTATAACACCCCCTCAACATTTTTTCTTTTCCGTTTCAAGGTGCGTAGATTCCGAAAATGCAATGTCCGTCCGCCGTCCGCCGTACGCCGTCCGCCGTATCACGTGTGCAGGCTTCATTTTCGGTCTAAAAAAATCGTTCTTTCGCACACATGCTCCATTTGGGCCCTAGTTGTGTCCCGTAACTTTCAGCCCGATCGGAATATACCCAGGGATGTTATGAGTGAAAATGTGTGTAAAAATAGGTACTTTTTGCGTTTTAGTAACATGTTGGTAACATGAGCTTTTAAGGTATCATTTTTCATGTTTTTGGGGACGAGTAGACCGAATATGAAGTCGAATTTGACCAAAGAGTGGAAAATTGAGTTCTACCAAATGTTCAGCTCCCAAAATTGATTTTGGTTTATTATTCTGTGAATAATACACCTTATGTATTCGCTCAGCAAAAAATTTTTATAACACCCCCTCAAAATTTTTTCTTTTCCGTTTCAAGGTGCGTAGATTCAAAAAATGCAATGTCCGTCCGCCGTACGCCGTCCGCCGTCCGCCGTCCGCCGTACGCCGTCCGCCGTATCACGTGTACAGGCTTCATTTTTGGTCTAAAAAATTCGTTCTTTCGCACACATGCTCCATTTGGGCCCTAGTTGTGTCCCGAAACTTTTCAGCCCGATCGGAATATACCCAGGGGTGTTATGAGTGAAAATGTGTGTAAAAATAGGTACTTTTTGCGTTTTAGCAACATATTAGTAAAATGAGCTTTTGAGGTATCGTTTTTCATGTTTTTGGGGACGAGAAGACCGAATATGAAGTCGATTTTGACCAAAGACGCAGAAATTGAGGTTTTACCATTGGCTCAGCTCCCAAAATTGTTTTTTTTTTAGTCAAAAACCTGGAAAACTGTCTGAAATCACCATCAATGTGTATACTAACATTAGAAAAAGTGTAAACAGCTGAATCAAGACCATTAAATCGCACTACCAATGATCAAATATGATCTGGGGGGGAAAAAAAAGTGTAGGTACCTATTTCATGTTTTGGGGGCCAAAATTGGTGGAAATCATCAGGAATAGCTAATTCAATCATTCCACATGAAAGAAACAATAAATTTAACTGCCAACAAGAATCTCTAGAACTCCAATAGAATAATAAACCCATGTGACAAGGACTTTGCAGCGTTTTTTATGAGTGAAAAACCTGGGAAGTCTTCTGACATCACCGTAAATTTGTAGAATAACACTGGAAAAAGTGTCAGCACGTGGACCAAGACGATTAAATGGCACTACCAATGATCAAAGATAATATGAAAAAAAAAGAAAAAAGGCCTAATTCGTGTTTTGGGGGCCAAAATTGGTGTAAACCATCAGAAATAGCTATCTCAATTATTTCACATGAAAGAAACAAAAATGAACAGCCAACATTTCTGTAGGTATGTCCAATAGAATAATAAACCCATGTGACAAGGAATTTGCAGCGTTTTTGGTTTATTATTCTGTGAATAATACACCTATGTATTCGCTCAGCAAAAAATTTTTATAACACCCCCTCAAAATTTTTTCTTTTCCGTTTCAAGGTGCGTAGATTCCAAAAATGCAATGTCCGTCCGCCGTCCACCGTCCGCCGTCCGCCGTACGCCGTCCGCCGTATCACGTGTACAGGCTTCATTTTCGGTCTAAAAAAATCGTTCTTTCGCACACATGCTCCATTTGGGCCCTAGTTGTGTCCCGAAACTTTTCAGCCCGATCGGAATATACCCAGGGATGTTATGAGTGAAAATGTGTGTAAAAATAGGTACTTTTTGCGTTTTAGCTACATGTTGGTAACATGAGCTTTTAAGGTATCGTTTTTCATGTTTTTGGGGACGAAAAGACCGAATATGAAGTCGATTTTGACCGAAGAGTAGAAAATTGAGGTTCTACCTAATGTTCAGCTCCCGAAATTGATTTTTTATGAGTCAAAAACCTGGGAAATCGTCTGAAATCACCATCAATTTGTAGAATAACACTGGAAAAAGTGTCAACAGGTGGATCAAGACGATTAAATGGTACTATCAGTGATCAGAGATAATTTATTTAAAAAAAAAGGAGCGTACCTTATTCGTGTTTTGGTGGCCAAAATTGGTGGAAACCACCAGAAATACCTATTTCAATTATTTTATATGAAAGAGACAATAAATAAACAGCCAACATCTCTGTAGTAAGTCCAGTAGAATAATAAACCCATGTGACAAGGACTTAGCAGCGTTTTTCTTTCTTTTTCTTGGCCTGCTCGACCAGAAAATGAGGAGTAGTACTCGTGATTTATATTTATATTTTTGAATGAAAGTAGGTTCCATTCTAAGAATTTTGAGACCAACCGCACGCCATGTCGTCACTTGTTGCCGAAAATTTGATTGCTCATAGAAAAAAACTGTTCACCGTAGTGGAGAGTGGGGTGGGCTCCTAATTCTTAGAATTTTTTTTTTAATGCTTTTATTCGAAAATATACATATTTTACATTTTATCATTATAGGAATACAAAAAAGTTACAAAAATACAAAAGTTACAAAGAATACAAAAAGCTACGACTCTTTGTGAGTAAGTATACTCGTGCTAAGAGTCGGAGCCTAACACAATATTGTTGCTATCACCAAAAACGCAACCCCTAGTTTATATTATGTTCCTATTTTATCATTCTTATTATATAATTTCAATTCTAATTCAACAGTTACATTATAAACTATTTCTGCTGTTACATCTTGCATTAAAATACTTTTTGATTTTCAATTTAAATTTACATAGAGACACTTTCTGGTCTGCCAGTTCCATTGGAAGTTGGTTGAAGATATCAACCCCCCAGGTAAAATATGCTCGCATACCTAATGAAGTGTTCAACTTGGGCTTTTGAAGAGTGATTCTATCACCTGACCTCGTGGAGTTTTCAACTTTAGGTATTTTTCCCATTAGAAACATCCGGTACACATAAGCCAGAGTACACTTTTCGACCAATTCATTGAGGTTAAGGACTGGAAGGTCGATGAACACCCTATCAGTCGGATACCTTCTCGGCTTTTTTAATAAGATTTTCATCAGCAATTTTTGCATGATAAACAATGGTCTTGTTTTTGTAGCGAAGGTCATACCCCATGCAACGATGCCGTAGATAAGCAATGGCTGTATCATGGCTGTGTAAAAGAGCATTTTAAGTTTTGCCGACATGTACCATCGCACTTCAACACAGAGAGGTATTAACGATCGCAGTTTTTTAAATAGACCATTGATGTGTGGCTCCCATGTCAAACACTGATCAATTACAAGTCCCAGATACGTTATCTGGGAGACCTGTTCGATAACTGGACAGTCACAATTTTCACAGCCAGCCCCTACATGACAAGTAAGTTTTCCTATTCGAGGCACGGACGCCAACCTTGCAGCAAAGGTGACGAATTTTGTTTTTTGAAAATTAAGTCTTAGACTCTTACTATTAAACCAATTTTGCAGGATTGTGAGACTTCTCTCGGTTTTGGCCACAACTTCTTCCCAAGTTTTACCCGACACCAAGAGAGCTGTATCATCGGCAAATCACACTATTTCCCCCTCTATTTTTGTACTGAATATGTCATTCACATAAATTAGGTAAAAAATAGGTAGAATGGAACTCACTTTCATTTAAAAACGCTGCAAAGTCCTTGTCACTTGGATATATTATTCGATCGGACATACCTACAGAAATGATGGCTGTTCATTTATTGTTTCTTTCATGGGTAATAATTGAAATAGCTATTTCTGATGGTTTCCACCAATTTTGGCCCCCAAAACACGAGTTAGGAACGCTCCTTTTGGTTCATTATTCTGTGAATAATACACCTATGTATTCGCTCAGCAAAAAATTTTTATAACACCCCCTCAAATTTTTTTCTTTTCCGTTTCAAGGTGCGTAGATTCCAAAAATGCAATGTCCGTCCGCCGTACGCCGTATCACGTGTACCGGCTCCATTTTCGGTCTAAAAAATTCGTTCTTTCGCACACATGCTCCATTTGGGCCCTAGCTGTGTCCCGAAACTGCAGCCAGATCGGAATATACCCAGGGGTGTTATGAGTGAAAATGTGCACAAAAATAGGTACTTTTTGTGTTTTAGTAACATGAGCTCTTGAGGTATCTTTTTCCATGATTTTGGGACGAGAAGACCGAATAAGAAGTCGATTTTGACCAAAGAGTGGGAAATTGAGGTTTTAACGAAGTTTCAGCCTTAAATTAACGTTAAATTTTGGTCTAAAATCGTCATTCTTCCGCACACAGTTTTGGTCCCCATTTGAAAACACTTTTGGGTCCTAGTTGTGCTCCGAAACACGGCAGCCCGACCGGCATACACCCAGGGGTGTTATGGGAGACAAATGGGTGTAAAAATAGGCGTTTTCGAGGGATTTTTGAGTTTTTAGTGAACATGAGCTTGTGAGGTATCGTTTTCTATGTTTTTTAGGGCGAGAAGACCGAATATTAGGTTGATTTTGACCGAAGAGTGAAGAATTGAGGTTGTAACGAAGGTTAAGCTCCAGAAATTCATTTTTTATCAGTCAAAAACATGGGAAATTGTCTTAAATCACCATAAATTTTTGTAATAACACTAGAAGTAGTATCAACAGGTGAATTAAGACAATTAAATGGTACTATCAATGATCAAAAATACTCTGATAAATCAATAGCCGAGCCTAATTCGTGTTTTTGAGGACCAAAATTGGTGGAAACCATCAAAAATAGCTATTTCAATAATTTCACATGAAAGAAACAATAAATGAACAGCCAAAATTCTGTAAATATGTCTAGTATAATAGTAAACCCATGTGACAAGGACTTTGCAGCGTTTTTGGATTCTACCCACCTTGAAACGTTAAAGAAAAAATTTTGAGGGGTGTTATAAAAAGTTTTTGCTGAGCGAATACGTAGGAGTATTATTCACAGAATAATAAACCAAAATGGGAAAGTAATATAACAACAGAAGTCATGGGTACTCCTCATTAACCACAGTTCAAACGAAATGTCAGCACTAGCACCATACCTCTCCTCCTATATACGCCCCGGGTCCCCACTGTACGCAAGGTATATGCCACATCTTTCCTTACCCGTATTAAAATGCTAGGGGGATTGGGTGTACTGAGACCGCCAGGTGGGTCTATTATGACTACATGGTGAATTCATGGTGACGACTAGGTTCTTTGAGATGGAGATTTGAAGAGCCCAGGTGTATATAATGTTATTTGGATTTGATAAAAGTCGATATCAGAACAATTGGCATCTAGTGTAGGGCAAAATTTCCTTCACTCCGACCATAAAACAGGATAATAATAATAATAATTATTATTATTATGCCCTTATAACAGTTATAATTATTATGCCCTTGAAAGTCAGTAGAGACGGATTTAATATTTTTATTTTAATATTATTTTTATACGAGGTAGGTAGGTAAGACACATCGTCACAGTTATTCGAGTTATTCTAGAAAAAGTTTGAATTCACTTTGTATCTGGTAAAACAAGAATCTTTACGGAGTCAGATCAACCCATTTTTCCAAAAAGGGTCCTGCTGACCCTGCTCATCGCTAATCCTCACGTATCACAATCTATTACCTACCTACAGTCATTATTTATGGGTGCGTCAATAAAAGTTTGTTGGGCCAAAGCCCGCCTTGGCCAAACGTGGTTAATAACGACTAATCATAATTATTTTTTAGTATACCATTCAGTTGTATATGAGTTATGAACCACGAAACATATAAATATAATTTTGGCACTTTAAGGGATATGAAGATGGAGAAAGTGAACAAAGCGTGGAGAGTTCGGAAGTCGTCAAATACTCGAGCACTATCAAGCAGCCAAACGAAGGAACAATTTCAAATTGCCCTAGAATTCCAGGCGCCAAACCTAGGAGCAAATCGAAGGAGAATCACCGAGGTTAGTGGGCTACAAAAACCCCTAATTGATTAGTTTTCAAAGAAAATAAAGCTTCTGCGATTGCTGTAAACTCAAGTAGGTAACTAGATATAATAAAAAATTCAGTTGTGGATCAAAGGCTGAGTGGCCGACCCCATTTGTGCCTCCCATGTTGGAAATTTTGGTTTCAGTAGAAATCATGCAGTCGAATCCGGCTTGTCATGTTGAATTAAGTTGGTGGAACCAATGCGGCGCGCTCGCGGGGAGGTGTCCACGTTCTTCTCACTACGACGATGTCAGGCGACACTGGGGCCTAGCAGCAGACAGGACTGAGGAGACACTCACCACTCCTGGTGGTTTCTCTAGGCTTGCTGGCGTTGCCTGAGGTACCGACCGATGGTCAGGACGGGAGGGATGGGAGAAGACTTGCCTGTAGCTGTTTGTTATTAGAGAGGTAATCGTAGTTAGAATGAACGAATAGCGACTGAACATGATGACGGGACAGGCAAGGCTTCAGCCGACGGAGGATGCTCACGGAGTGCCAAACACGTTGACTTTTTCCCTGGCTGCAGAATAGCGAATAGCGTTAAGGAACCAGGCACAAATCCACTGACCAGAGTGTAAACACGAGTTGGGTACCGATATATTTAATGCATGAGAAGCCATAGAGCATGAGTTGGGCCCGAGGTCGTTGTTACCTACAACTAGAAATGGGTCCGCCGGCGATTAGATGTTTGAGCAGGTGCTGTTGTTAACGTATTTTGAGTGCGAAGGTGCGTTGCGCTGCCGTTTGCCAGTTATAAGATTTTAGTCGGTGTGCCAAGCGAAAAAGGAAAAACTCTCATTGTGGATAATGGATGCAATTTTCACTTTCACAAAATGTTACGAGATGATGCACAACGTTGGAAGTGTCACCTGAATTCGTGTAAGTGTTTTCTGAAAGTCTCATCGAGTTTTGAAATATTAGAGAGGCTAAACGAGCATAATCACGAAAAATGTGACAGTGAGATTTTAGTTAGGCAAAATTAGCAACTCAGGCAGTGGATAGTATTTCTACACGACCTTCGAAGATCATTCGAGCCGAGTTGAAAAATGCTGATATAACTAAGTAGTAAGAAACAACATACATCATGCTCGTCGAGCTCTGCACCCAAAATTACCTAAGAGCACACAGGAAACACAATTTTCGTTGACTTTGAATTGGCGGTTCACATCTCTGTCAAGCACGTTTGGTCAGAAGCTGCAATTAAAGGTTGCCGATTCCACTTAGCCCAAAGCTGTTGGCGCAAAATCCAACAAATGGGGCAGACGTATTAGAAATCTGATTCTGATGAAGGGTACTTCCTCAAGTGTGTTTTCAGCTTACCTTTTTTGAGCCCTGAGGAGGTAATGGATTGTTTTATTGACGATTTAATGGCAATCAAACCAGTTACCACAGTGTAGATAAGTTCAGTGATTACCTCTTGCACACATATCTTGAGGAGGTTGCGCCATTTCCCCCTAGTGTGTGGGCTGAGTATGCAACTACCATAGATCGCACGACCACCAGTTGTGAAAGCTTTCAGGCCAAACTTAATGGCAGTTTTGGACCTGCCCACCCCAACATTTTCACCCTCTTAGAAACATTGCTTGGCATTCAATGTGAAATTCACATTGCACTTCGTAGTGCAGCCCCAGAGCCTCGCAAAAACACTAAAGAAAAAGAAATATTTTTAAGATAGAAGATGCTACTTTTTACTAGTGGACGCATCACCAGATTTGAATTTGTGAAAGCGTATCATTCAAATTTCTTCCCTCACCTTCTCTTCACTAGGTACAATTGTGACGAGAAATTGTATAGGTAGTTTCGATCCTAGTGTGCAACGATAGTGATGTGAATGAGAAACAAAATGCATGGGAGACGAACCAGCCAACATCCTCGTGGTGTCTCCTGGGTAACGCTGACAGGCTGGACCCAATTCGAGGGCCTGAAAAAAGATGTCGGGACTCAACTCATGCCGGAACCCAACTTATGGTGGTACCCAAATAATGTCTTTTTTGGAATTCGGGACCCAACTCCACATTTCCCAAGACTGTTACCTGCTCAGGCTTCTAAAGGAAGGTCGTGTCCAGGCTATTGGTGAACCACCATATCTACGGGAACAGTACCACGGGGAGGTCTTAGGTTACAAGTGCACCGCGAAATTAGGACCGCACTATTGCTCTAACCCTCCATTTCAGTTAGGAATCGTGGTGGTCGCGCACCCCAACCCTTGGGCTAGGAATATGGTTCGACAGAGGAAGAGGTGGCATCCTCGGGGAAATATTTTCATCGGTAGGTACCTCGGCATGTAAGCTATGATATTCACAACTCAGGCACCAACCTCCTTCAGTTTGTAGAGCACGCCAGAAGGCTCAGCCGAACCTGTAATGCGTATGCACACAGGTACCTGTTGGGGGACACGAGTCACTGGGGTTGGTGAATGAATGAACGCCCTTGACTAACTTCTACTGCCTAAGAAAAGAAAAACGGAGTTACTGAAAAAGTTTTCTATTTCCAATAATACACGAAAAAACGCGAAAAATATCTCCAAAACCGGTATAACGTATATAATATTTTGTATTATTGGAAACAGACAACTTTTTCAATAACTCCGTTTTTCTTTGAAATGGGTTTACACTATTTCTTCGCGAGTGATTTAGTTCGTTCTACTACCTGGGTAAAAATTTTGGTTTCTATAAAAGTATATCGTAACAGGTCTAAATGTGCCCGAATTTTGTTGATTGTCGCCACTGGTGTGCTTGCTAATAAGTTGGTCTGAATAAACGACGTGCACTTGAAGATTCTCCTCTTTAGTGTTCGTTCGTGTAGGTCAGTTTATCGTGCGCCAACCCTACATTTTCCTTTGTAGCTTTAAGAACAAATGAAATAAGGAAGGAATTGCCCCATAATACTCGTTGGAAGTTGTCGCCACCCACGTTGATCTCTAAAAGCTATTTTCGCGCATATTCGGCGTGCGTGCGTCCTTCACTACGTTAGTGTTTTTTTTAGTGTTGAAAAAATAGCGCAGCGGGTTAGCTTACACGACTCTAGGATACTGTTACTTGATAACCGTGATAATCCGAAATCCATTAATAGCGTTTCATAGCAAATGGCGGATAAATTTTACGGTTATTGGCAAAAACCACTTCTTGTAGCGCTCCAAACGCGAACGTTATGAAGTACGCACATGGTAGCAGAGTAAAGTTTGAACTAGCAGGGGTGGCGGAAACTCCCTAATATGGTTCTAATACTGAGATATGTTTCATTTTTAGGAGGAGATTATCTAATTGAAATCAATGGAAACACCCTAAGCGTCCACGGACAGGGCGCACTCCGTTTTATTGATCGACCGTGGAATGCATACAAAGCTAGAGATGTCACCACCGTAAAATTCAGCTCGCTCGATTTCAACTACATAGCATTGGTATTGAGCAAAATTAAAAACCGATTTCCCAACGCCGAACACTTTTCTTTTTCGGAAACCAACATGTTTTGCTTAGGTCAAATCAACGCTCTCGCAGATATTCAAGGTCTCACTTCATTGTCCATCGATCCTAAGGGTAACCCGATTATGGACAAAAATTGGAGGAGCTATGCCGTATATCGCCTCTCACACTGGGGACTTAAACAAATCGATGGAACTCAGGTGAGTGTTCATCAACCACACATTTTGAAACGACAATATTAACGTGTACCTATTAGGTATAGGTTTCCAATTCCTATGTTGTGCTGGGGGGGGTCTTGCTAGGTAGCACCTGACTAATGTGTTGACGTCTTGATATTTATAAACCTAAGTATAATCATGTACATAGTTATGGGATGTTTCAGTACAACAGTAACGATTCCAATTGAAATTTTATAGCGTGAAATCGGTAAAATCCAGAATTTCTGTTTCTTTACATCTAATACTTGATGGTCCCTAACAAATGAATGAGGAGTAGGTATCTAAGGGTCTTGCAATGATCATGATTATTTTCCTCCAATCGTTGTCAACTGACGGAGAAATATTAATTAGTCGGACGAAGTAACGAATATTTACAACTAATGGCTACTGGTGACGTTATGCTGTGAAGTTCCTCCATGTTGCAGTTTGGGTGTTGACTTTTGCTGACTTTCAGCTGGTAGGTAATGCTGACCTTTTCTTCATTCAACTGTTTTTCAGTACTATTTTCAATTGACGTCCTCCGCGATACAACGGTCTGACTGTCTTATTTAATGATCATTAATATGTCATCTTTAATGATCGACAAACATGAACCAATATCATAGATATGCCAAGTGACCGTGGTTCGACTCGGCTGAGTCAAGGATTATTTATGTGCCTAATGGCGGTGACATCCAACGACATCAGCAAGTCTCAATAAATGTCTAATAGAATAACTTATAAATGACTCCTGCAACCCTCACATAGGTACATCTGCATTAATCTGTACTTTCAAATGAGAAATTGAAACGTCCGGAAGGGAATTTCGTTCTAATTCCTAACTCTATCGTATCCCACGTTCACGCACCTGAAATTCCAGATCAGTTTCGGCATTTCTACGGCTATTTAGTCGAACGCGAACTCTTCAGGTACTAGCTAAGATTTTTCAAAGCATTATGGATATAGGTATCTAAACAATTTACGAAACACTGGGGTAAGGAGCGTTCTATGGATTGAGTGACAACACTATTTTAGGTGAATATTACATCCGCACTTCAAGGACGAGTATGCTGTCACTATCGCAATCGAACGTTTTACTTGGATTTTGGTGGAATTCATTTAGTTTTAGGGCCATTGAGGTCCATAGATAGAACGTGGTTGTAAAACAATTTTGAGAAAATGTTTCATTAATAATGGTGGAAATTTCATGGGTGCTTCAAAATTTGTTTCTAAACATTTTGGTTTATTATTCTGTGAATAATACACCTATGTATTCGCCCAGCAAAAAATTGTTATAAAACCCCCTCAACATTTTTTCTTTTCCGTTTCAAGGTGCGTAGATTCCAAAACATAGGTGTATTATTCACAGAATAATAAACCAAAATGCAATGTCCGTCCGCCGTCCGCCGTATCACGTATACCGGCTTCATTTTCGGTATAAAAAAGTCGTTCTTTCGCACACAAGCTCCACTTGGGCCCTAGTTGTGTCCCGAAACTTTGCAGCCCGATCGGAATATACCCAGGGATGTTATGATTGAAAATGTGTGTAAAAATAGGTACTTCTTGTGTTTTAGTAACATGAGCTTTTCCATGTTTTTGGTGACGAGAAGACAGAATATGAAGTCCATTTTGACCAAAAAGTGGAAAATTGAGGTTTCTTAAATGTTCAGCTCCCAAAATTGATTTTTTTATGAGTAAAAAACCTGGAAAATCGTCTGAAATCACCATTAATTTGTATAATTACACTAGAAAAAGTGTCAACATATGGATCAAGATGATTAAATGACACTACCAATGGTCAAAGATAATATTAAAAAAAAGGAAAAAAATGCTGCAAAGTCCTTGTCACATGGGTTTATTATTCTACTGGACATACTTACAGATATTTTGGTTGTTAATTTATTGTTTATTTCATGTCCAATTATTGAAATGGCTATTTTTGATGGTTTCCACCAATTTTGGCCCCCAGAAACACGAACTAGGCTCGGTTCTTTTTACCAGATTATTTTTTATCATTCATAGTACCATTTAAATGTACTGATTCACCTGTTGATACTACTTCTAGTGTTATTATACAAATGCATGGTGATTTCACACAATTTCCCATGTTTTTGACTAATAAAAAATGAATTTCGGGAGCTTGACCTTCGTTACAACCTCAATTCTTCACTCTTCGGTCAAAATGAACCTAATATTCGGTGTTCCCGACCTAAAAAACATTGATAACGATACCTCACAAGATCATGTTCACTAAAACCTCAAAAATCCCTCGAAAACCTCTAATTTTACACCAATTTTTCTCCCATAACACCCCTGCGTGTCATTTTTTATGAGTTAAAAACCTGGAAAATTGTCTGAAATCACATCAATGTGTATAATAACATAGAAGTAGTATCAACAAGTGAATCAAGACAATTAAACGGCACTATCAATGATCAAAGATAATTTATAAATATATAGGAGCCTAATTCGTGTTTTTCTGGGTCAAAATTGGTGGAATCCATCAGAAATAGCTATTAAATTATTTGAAATGAAAGAAACAATAAATGAACAGCCAACATTTCTGTAGGTATGTCCAGCAGAATAATAAACCCATGTGACAAGGACTTTGCAGTGTTTTTCGAATAGTCTGCCAATACTGTATCTCTATTGATATTGTCTGACCCTACCGTGATCAGACAGTGTTTTTGGAAATAGGCGCCTTCCTCCCGAACACAATAGTTTCTAAAAGTGGCTCGTTCCCCTTTACTCCGCAGGTAGCGCTCCTGTCTAGGGCCTTCCTTTCCCGTACTGAGGATTTTTCCTTCCCTATCAGTTCGAAAATATTAGTTTTATTAATGTAAATTAGTTTGTAATATTCTCTTTAGTTATGTAATTTATCAAGCCTCAAATGAGGATAATTAGTAAAATGAAGTTTACCAAGCCCTGTACCTCCTGGTAGGTTATTTTCTTTTTTGGTTTTTACTTAACTTTTTGCGTGTCAACGTGTGATGAGTATTACCGACCGTTTTGTTCGTTTATCGGATTTTTGTCAATATACCTACCGATTTTCTGAATTGTGCGTTTATATTCTTCACTCACCTACTCCCACTGAGGTGGAACAGATATTATTAATCAAGAATTTTCGTTTATAATTATTTTCATTCAAAATCGCTTAAAGTAGGTGAAAATTGCTTTTAATCGTCATCTGCTATGCCATTAAAATTTACCACTAGAAAGAACTAAGATACCTGTGTGCATTTTTTTTTGACATGCAGAATAAAAAGTAAAAAAAAAAACGCTGCAAAGTCCTTGTCACATGGGTTTATTATTCTATTGGACATACCTACAGAAATGTTGGCTGTTTATTTATAGTTTATTTCATGTGAAATATTTGAAATAGCTATTTTTGGTGGTTTCCACCAATTTTGGCCCGCAAACTTTGTATTAGGTACCTTCGCTCCTTTTTTCAAATTATCTTTGATCATTGGTAGCGCCATTCAATCGTCTTGATCAACGTGTTGACACTTTTTCTAGTGTTATTATACAAATTGATGGTGATTTCAGACGATTTCCCAGGTTTTTGACTAATAAAAAAACCAGTCATGCAGCATGACTTAATGAGCGAATTTTCAAAGAAATATTCGAATTAATGGCTATGGTTTTGTTTTGCTTCGAACTCTCGTCTTCAATTAATACTTCTCACATTTTTCAATCTGACCACTCTAAGGGGGTGGGGGGGGGGGGGGGGGGGTAAGAGTTTAAAGATTATCCTAGTTTTGGGTAATTTTTGCGCACTTTAAATGCTCTAATTTAAGAACGGATTTAGATATCTAAAATCCGATTTCACCATCGTGTTCAGCGTGCAAAAACCTTTAAAATGAGGGGTCACTTGTTAGAAAATAACATTTTGGGGATTTTTGGGTAATTTTTGCGCACTTTAAATGCTCTAATTTGAGAACGGATCAAGATATCTAAAATCCGATTCCACCATCGTGTTCAGCGTGCAAAAACCTTTAAAATGAGGGGTCACTTGTTGGAAAATAACATTTTGGGGATTTTTGGGTAATTTTTGCGCACTTTAAATGCGCCAAAACCCTCCTTAGAGTAGGCCAATTTCGCCCATCTTCGAACTTAGCCTTTCGATTGCCAAGATAGATTTTTTGTGCAAATTTGAGCTGTTTATCTCAATTCTATCGAGAGTTATCGTCTGGAGTGACACATATATATATATATACATATAAAAAAGTGTTAAATTTCAGGAATCGTTTTAGAATGGTCTGAAACGGATTTCTATGAAGAAAATTTCCAAAAATTTATATTATTTAAATTTCGAAGCCATTGCAATAGCTTCATTTTCTTTGAAAATTCGCTAAAACGCTGCAAAGTCCTTGTCACATGGGTTTATTATTCTATTGGAGTTATAGAGATTTTTGTTGGCTGTTAAATGTATTGTTTCTTTCATGTGGAATGATTGAAATAGCTATTTCTGATGATTTCCACCAATTTTGGCCCCCAAAACATGAAATAGGTACGCTTTTTTTTTTTTTTAAGATCATCTTTGATCATTGGTAGTGGCATTTAATGGTCTTGATTCACCTGTTTACACTTTTTCCAATGTTATTGTACAAATTGATGGTGATTTCAGACAGTTTTCCAGGTTTTTGACTCATAAAAAACCAATTTTGGGAGCTGAACCTTTGGTAAAACCTCAATTTCCGCGTCTTTGGTCAAAATCGACTTCATATTCGGTCTTCTCGTCCTCAAAAACATGGAAAAAGATACCTCAAAAGCTCATGTTACTAACATGTTGTTAAAACGCAAAAAGTACCTATTTTTATACACATTTTCACTCATAACATCCCTGGGTATATTCCGATCGGGCTGAAAAGTTTCGGGACACAACTAGGGCCCAAATGGAGCATGTGTGCGAAAGAACGACTTTTTTAGACCGAAAATGAAGCCGGTACATGTGATACGGCGGACGGACATTGCATTTTTGGAATCTACGCACCTTGAAACGGAAAAGAAAAAATTTTGAGGGGGTGTTATAAAACTTTTTTGCTGAGCGAATACATAGGTTTGGTTTTCCATGTTTTTGAGGACGAGAAGACCGAATATGAAGTCGATTTTGACCAAAGACGCGGAAATTGAGGTTTTACCAAAGGTTCAGCTCCCAAAATTGGTTTTTTATGAGTCAAAAACCTGGAAAACTGTCTGAAATAACATTGGGAGCTGAACATCTGATACAACCTCAATTTTTCACTCCTTGATCAAAATTGACTTCATGTTCGGTCTTCTCGTCCCAAAAAACATGGAAAACGATGCCTCAAAAGCTCATGTTACCAACATGCTACTAAAACACAATAAGTACCTACCTATTTTTGTACACATTTTCACTCATAACACCCCTGGGTATATTCCGATCGGGCTGCAAAGTTTTGGGACACAACTAGGGCCCGAATGGAGCATGTGTGCGAAAGAACAACTTTTTTAGACCTAAAATGAAGCCGGTACATGTGATACGGCGGACGGACATTGCATTTTTGGAATCTACGCACCTTGAAACGGAAAAGAAAAAAATTTTGTGTTATAAAAATTTTTTGCTGAGCGAATACATAGGTGTATTATTCACAGAATAATAAACCAATAAGGGTATCTACTCATTTTGAAGATCTCCGACTTGAAGTTGGCTGAATTGGCAGAGAATGGCCCATATATTCATATATAGACATCATGCATGTGCGAATAGTGGACCGTAGCGTAGGCATGTATTTTCTTCAAAAATGGGAA